>JAULBY010082311.1:0-30539 GCA_032358315.1 Ophiocytium majus
TCTGATTTCCTGGTCACACGCACCGTGTGCAAAGGGCTTTCCGCGCCCTAAGCGGAGTTTAATAAGAGTACACACACTTTGTGCGTTCATGAACGGCTCCAACTTGAAGGCACATACCTGTATGCAAACAGCTGAAAACCACGTTTGTGGCAAGGGAAAGAGACGGGGGAGGGGCGTTGACCACGAGTAGGTGTACTGCCTGCAGCGCATGCTGTTATTATTATAATACCTGCCTTTCAGACCCGCAAGCTGCATAGCAGACCAAGTTTTGTGCGCCAAACCACGTGCAAAACGACTTTTGCACGTTGACTCAAACCACTGACACACACGTGCGACGGGAAATCAAGCGCAATACACCAGTGAAGTGCCTGCTGAAGTGGCGAGATGCACAACACCACAGCAGCAGGTGACACGGCACAGGCCAGTGAACACCTGTTATGACATGCTGTCACTTGTTTTTGTTCAGGTGGGCTTGCCTGGGTGTAGGCACGGCAAGTGCACCGCTTCCGACGGCACACATGTGCGCAGAGCGTGACACATGCACCGACAGTCAACCTCAAGCAAAAGACACCCCCCAGAGGAAACAACCGCCACCTGTTGCTTGCCTGTACCTGGCTACAGTTGCTGGGCACTGCCACTGCTGCTGGGCACCGCTAATGCTGCCGCTGCTGCTGCTGCTACCGCCCAGTGTTGCCAATCCATGTAATACTTACACGTGTACCTTACCCCAGCAGATGCCGCTGCACATCCACTGCCACAAGTGGCGCATGCCTCATCGGTGCCCTTACTGCAGGTGACCTAGGTGCGCCCCTGCATACACCACGTGCAGCACATGCTGCAGCCCAGCGCCTACGTGCATATTCAGCTGCGCACTGTGGCCATCCCCCCCACACAGCCACCTGTGCCATCTACATACAGAGCCAAGTGCATACCAGCGCCGCAGTGCGTGCAAATGCGCATGCACACATGCCCCCCCCCCCCACACACACCGTACTCCCAGTTGAAGTTGAAGTACATCATTCCAACTTCAACTTCACTTCCAGGTGGCCTCCCCCTCCACCCCCCCCTCCCCCTCCGCCTCCACCGGCACAAAGTCTTCCCCCCACATGGTCTCCCCTCCCTCCGCCTCACCCACACCACCGCCGCCACCCCCGCTGCCCCTCGCGCCATACCTTGCGCGCCGCTGCAGGCACAGCTCGCACGCGCGCAGCGGCGCAGAGTAGTTGTCGCTCATGAGCTTGCGGCAGGCGGGGTCGCGCACACAGGGCTCATAGTGCTGGATGGTGGAGCACAGGGCGTCGCCCGCTGGCCCACGGGTCTCCAGCAGCAGCTTTGGTCCCACCCGAGCCGCCTCGCCAATGGCCAGCAGGCCGCCGACTGTTTGTGGGGGGGCATGGGGGTGATGGGGGTGCAGGGGGGGGGGGAGAGGTGGGTGGATGAAACAGCTGCTCATGCTGCGGGGGGGAAGTGAGGTGGATTGGTGCAAGCACTTGAGCATGTACAGCTGGGGTGCAGCAGGCAGGTGCTGGGGTGGGGGTGCAGCGCGCGCTGCTGCAACCTGCAACTCAAACCACCAGACGCCACTGCAATCAGTGCTAGTACTTTCAATGAATGCTGCACTAGCACAGTAATGATGCCTAAACGAGAGACATCGCATTTCCAGCCGCCATGTGTCACAAGGTGCAGAAAAACATGTTCTGCTTGGTGTTTGTTTGCTCACAGATTATGGAGCTTCCAACTCCGATGAAGGTCTGCCCAAGCAGTCCAGGGCGCCAGCGCGGCGCCCGTGCTGGGTTAGCAAGGTAGAACCGTGCAATCACAAAGCCTGCGGGCAGGCCAACCAAGCAGGTGTGCGCACCAACAAGGGGCGGTGTGAGTCGGAAAAAAGCTCTATAAATGTGACGCGTATGTGACGCGTGGGTGCCAGCAGGTGTTGGACTGCCTCCGTGGCAGCTGCAGTGCTCTCATAAAGAGTGGCACCCGAGTAGGCCCAGGTGGCAAGACGTTTTGGTGCGTGTTGAGTACCAACCAAGTGCAATGTGCCGACAGCTCAACAATGGCATTATGATGACAGCTTGCACCACAAGCGCGCAAGATGCAAAAATGGGGTGGCTGCAGCATTTTTTGGTGTGCGAGGGGACGGGAGGGCGGTAGCATAACCTAAATGACAGCCATCCCGAGGCATGGGTTATGGCACGGTTGATAATCGTTAACCACCGGTATGGCACAGTCACGTCCCTTAGGGAAGGCCAAGTTGCTGTGCTGCAGAATCTTTGTACTTGCAATGACGGATCAGTGCACAGCCGAGGCCATCATACTTTGTAACATGCAGTCCAACATCGCAGCAGGCGTCACGCGGGCCAAACATATCAGCTCTTGTGATAAATATGGTGAGCGTAGACTCACTCGTCATTGATCACCGCATGCGAGTCCGCCAACGTCATGCAGCAACAAAGACACTAGGCACATGCACACAAAGCTGCTGAGAAGCTGTGGAACAACCTGTGTGGTGGCAGCCACATACTGGATTCACTTACCCAGTCCGCCCGCACCCAGGTAGCCAGCTGCCGCCCGGCGCGAAAACCTACTCAGAAGGTCTGTTTCTTCCTTTGAGGCCGTGAAGGCCGCAGGGTTTCGCTTGTATGCGTCCATGACACGCCTCTGCTCAGCATCTACTGCGCTCTGGCATGACTTTAGCAGCTGCTGAGCACGCTGCCGCTCCACGGTTTCGTCCCCAGCAGTCATTGCGCCCGTGCCTGATCACACACGCAGGAAGCAAGGATTGAGGTGCTTTCGAGCAGGGGAGGGAAGGTGCTGCGTGCAAGCACATGGCGCGTGTGTCACGACGCGCAGGCACCTGGGCAGGACAGATTATAAGGCTTACGGAACCAGCTTTGCTAGCAGACCGCTGCGTCTGTTCTGCAAGCTGACATGGCTCTGGAGTCCCTACCTCATGGCTGCCTTGGTGGCAGGCACATTTACTGAGAGGGGGGACATGCCAGGGGCCAGACCCGGCAAGTCGAGAAGTGCAACTCCCATGGGTGCGGAGGTATGCGCAATGGCTGCTGCCACCACAGCGTCATCGACAGTCAAGTGGCTAGCAGTAGCTGTGGGGGGGTGCTCCTGTTTGGTGCTTGCAATTGCAAGGCGCATGACCGCGGGGCACCAGCCGCTGCGTGACAGGCAGAAGCTGAGAACGCCAGCAGGAACATGCTCAGGTGCAGGCAACCTACGAGTACGGCAACCCATCGGCACAAGGACGAGTGCGTTGCGGCGTGGCTGGTGTTCTATGGCAAGCCACTGCCCAGCAGCAAGCTGTAGTCTGCCAGGAAAAAGGTGCCCTACTATGGCGTTCTGTCGTCTGTCCGCTCACTCATCCACTGCGACAACGAAAACCTTCAAAGTGGGGCAACCTGGTGCGCCGTGAATGGCCAGCTGCGGCATGGGCAGCAATGAGTGGCAGGACTGCGCACCAACCTGGATCCTGGCACCTTGGGTTGCTGGCTGCGTCACGGCTTCCTCGCCTCAGAGTCGACTGGTGGGCACTCCGACATGAAAAAACTCTAAGTTCAAATTTGAAGTACAGCAGGGGCCAACGGACAACGTCAACTTGCAGACTGCCTCCTTTCAGGCTGTCCCTCTGCAATGACAGCGTCAAGAAGCCACCGCTACCGCCGGTGTCGCCAGCAGCAGCTGCAGGTGGGCACCGGGTGGTAGTGGTGGCAGCCTGTGGCGCGAAGACCGGTCGTGTTGCAAAACATGGATGAAAACGCAGCAACGGCACTGGATCTCAAGGGCATCGCGAGGTGGTTCACCCTGGCTGCATGTTCGACCAAGGTGGTTCACGCCATGACCGTGGTGGGGGATGTGGCCCTGCTGGTGGACAGAGCGGAGGGTAGCTGGGCAGAGGTAAGTGCTTTTCTAGCGAAGCCGGCCTCATCGCCCTCTAGTTGGCTGGCAGCTTTTTCCTGCTGTTGTCACACAATCACCCTTCCGCAGCACCCGCGGCCACACATCGCGCCGCTGCTGTATGCGGCGGCGCTCGCCCCTCTGGCATGTCACCACGCGCTGGAGGGCTGCGTACCGCAGCATGTGAAATACCAGCAGAAGCGTCAGGCTCACGCGTAACAGCAGCATTCTGACTCTGTGACAGGAGGCCACTCGTGTGTGGGTGCGCGTGCACCGAGCTTGCATCCATAGCAAGCCCAGCTTGAACATCGTTGGCCAAAAACTACACAAAAATGTGTGTGCTGTCGTGTGGCTGCTGCTGCTGCTGCTGCTATATGCTGGTGCAGGTGGTGGCGCGTCACCCTCCACTGCGCGCCACCCTGCAGCTGGACACGAGGTGTGCCATGGTGCACACGCGCCCTCCCTCGCCACAATACCTGCAGGTGCAGGTGCTTCACCTACCAACCACACCAGCAGACCTGCGTCAGCTTCAACTCGAGAAGTTCGTGGAGGCCAGGTGCCGCCTGCCACTGGACCCTGGCGGCCCCCCCTTCTCCCTGTCCCTATTGGTCCCCGAGCCGCACCCACAGCAGCCCCTGCAGCATTGCCACCTGGTGCTGACATCCGAGCATGTGCTCAGCGACGGCCTATCAGGCTTTGCAGTACTCAATGACTTCCTCGCCTTCGCCACCGCACCCACTGCCACTGGGGCCACCCCGCCACCGCATCAACAACAGCAAGCCACGGAGCCTGCTGTTGGGCAGCCGCAGCTGCCAGTCCACTCCTCCTACTTAGACCTACTGGAGAGCAGCTGGCCCAAGCGCATGGTGCTGCGCATGCTGGCAGCGGCCCTCCGCCTTCTCGTCATGCGAGACGCACACCACTTCCGCCCGCTGCTGCCGCTGGCGCTGCCGCCGCCACTGGACGCCGCGCCGCCGCCGCCGCCGCAGCCACTGCAGCACTGCAGCGTGCCCAGGGCCCTGCTGGCCAATGGCAGCCCGGAGGGTATGGCGGCCGCTGTTGCGTGCTGCAGGAAGGAGGGTGTGACGGTGCATGGCGCGCTGGTGGTGGTGGTGGCCATGGCGCTGGGCGAGGCACACCGCAGGCTTGTGCCGCTGCTGCTCAGCACAAGTGGCGCGGCAGCTGCTCAGCAGATGGGGGGAGACGACGCGGGGGATGGCGGTTGGGGTGTGTGGCCGCGCATGGTGGTGACGTACAACCTGCGTACGCGTGTGACGCCGCAGCTGCTGAGCAGCGAAAGTGTGGGCGCGTTCACCAGCGGGGTGCCGCTGTATGCGCTGGGCAGGAGGGGCGTGCTTAGCAGTGAGGGGTTCTGGGATGCTGCGCGCGCCGGCAAGGTGGACACCGACCGCAGCGCCAGGCTGTTCCCTCTGGTGGAGACTTTTTTCAATGAGCACTCGGAGAGCGAGCTGGCTGCTGTGCTGGTGTGCGATTCTGGCGGCGCATATGCTGATGCCACCATCTCGAACATGGGAAGGTGGGAGCCGTCCTGCTGCTGCTGAGCATGGTGCATCTGATTGATTGCTGCGCACTGCCATGCCAAGCACTGATTGCTAGTGCCTCTGGCACATGTGGTGCTGTGGTGTGGGGCAGTTAGTAACTGGTTGTCTCATGCATGGGTCGTTATGCACAGTCTCAGCCAGCACCACTTGCCGTGCCTGTTTTAAGCCATGCGCTACATGACTTCACCCCCTCCTGTCAGAATGCAAACATGCTGGCACCAAGGCGAGGGAGTGCATGTTTTTCTTTTATGTGCTTTTGCCACTGGCACTGTGGCACACAGGCAGGCCACAACACCGTTTGCGCACAAGGTGTGGGTCTGCATATGCTCCGTGCGCTTAGCCAAACACACACTGTGGTGCCTGCTGCACTGCTGCTCACTTCTTCTGTGCCTGCAATTTTGTTTGCCCAGGTACCCGTTCCCGCTGGAGCACCACACCCCCACCGCCGCCGCGCCTGCAGCCGCCGAGCATCAAGTGGAGCTTTCTGCTCAGCAGCAGCAGGCACCATGTGCTCAGCAGCAGCACCTCACCATCCAGCAGGTGTACTGCGCCAAGGGCCTTCCCCGTGTGGCGCCGGCCGCCTATGTGTCTGTGACCACCACATCGCGCATGCACTACGTGCTGGTGCACAAGCACGAGGAGAGTGTGGGCACGCAGCTGCTGCAGCTGGTCGTCAGTGGGATGGAGGCTGTGGGCGGTGTTGGCAGGGAGGAAACTGTGGCAGACGTAGCAGAGAGGGCTTTTGCGGGTGTGGGCGTGCACAGCAGCTCATGAGCCCGGTTCGTGTACTACTTCAGTGTGGTGGTTGTCACGGTGGCGCTGGACGCGTAATGTAGAGGTGTAGAGTGTAGACGGGTGCCGGTGCAGTGGTGACATGTACCACTTCAACTTGAAGTGTGTCACAATACGTGTGACATACGGCAGCAGCTGCAGCAGTTGAGAGGTGACTCTGTACAGTGTGCAAAGTGGTGCGCTGGCCAGCGTGGTGGCAGAAGCAAGGCATCTGTGCGGCGCAGTTATCAGCAACAAGTGTGCATAGGCAGTTGTGTGACTGCTCAGGCAGGCACAACACCAACCATGACTGATAGCCTGCTGCCAACCAACCTTGTCAGCCTGTAACATAGTACTGTCAATGTGAACGACACACACGCGCGCAACGCTGTAGGCCCATGGATGAACACTGTTGAACAGGCAGCTACAGCGGTCGCAGCAGGTGCAGTCGTCGTGATCGAGGGCTTGATGGCAAGTGCCATCGCTTGTTGGCACGCACCTGCCATGCTTGTGAGTGGACGGTGACGACGTGGTGGCATCACAGCTGTCACTGAATTGGCTCAGGCACAGCCTTCTGTATTCTGGCGTGGGTGATGCTGCTGCCCTGCTGTTGCCTGCCTTTGTCTTTTTTTTCTGACAAGCGTGCAGTGTCGTCGCGCCAAGTGCTACTACTGTAGTGCTGGCTGGCTCCAGCAACAGCTCATCATGTTGCACTCGCGGGTGAACTGTGTGCAACTGCACCAAGTGCGGGCAGCGGCAGGTGTGTGACACGGTGTGGGCGGCGCGCGGTGCGCTCACAACTTGAAATTGAACCAACACAATGCATGCATGCATACATGCCGCATGCATACATGCATGTGTATACATACGCACCCAGCAGCTAGAGCCGCATCACACGCCTGTGCCTGCAGCACACGCCTTTCATGTTATCTTTTTATTTCACATCTTCCTACTGCAAGTTTGAAGTAAAGGGTGGCCAGCCTTGCCTGGTAGGCGCGCAAGAAGGCGGCACACGCGCCATGCACCCAAGGGAATCGAACGCGCATGGCACACACCATGATGCGTGCACACACAACGGACAGCCATCCCACCGGCCACACGCCTGCTACTAGCACTAAAGTGCCCATACACATGGCACCGCACCACAACGGGAGCGAGGTCGACAGGCGAGCGGGGCGTCCGAGTGGGTAGGCCGGCCCGCCATAGGATATACTGCCGTGTGGAGTCCCTACCTCACACCTGCTACTAGCGCCTAAAGTGCAGATACATGTGGCACTGCCAAATTGGCGCCAACGTCATGCGAAGCTGCGGCTGCTGTGCATCAGACGGCGGTCGGTGCAGGCACCAGACTCGCTCGCAGCGAGCATACACATGGGGCGCCTGTGCACCCCAACCACGATGCTTGCCTCGCCTGCAGCTCAGAGCATGCCCGCCACCCTGCCAACCAGCTCCGACATGCGCTTGCTGTACCCCCACTGCAAGTGCAGCACCGCGCAGCGCAGCATTGGGGTGGTGGTGAGCAGGGTGGGGTTAGAGTTGGGTGAGTGAAGCCCGTGTGTACGTGCATGGCGGATGCTCTGCCGTGGCACTTGCTACAGCACTGACAGCTCAAGCCACAGGCCCGCGGGTATGCGATGGTGTCGGTATGTTGGTGTCCGCTCGTAGCATGGCATGCCCTGGGTACATGGTGTGCGCGGCTTGGAAATGGAGCCTGGTAAAGAATGGAGCTTTCCCCTGTTGTTAGGCGACAAGAAGCCACAAGGTGCAGCCCAGCATGCAGGCTTGTAGTTGCACATTTGCATGCTTAGGGTTGGCACCATGTACACTGTATACTTACTTCAGAAGCAATTGGTTTTCAGATGCGTATGTTCGTACGTTGTATTTGCCATATATACATGTATATACCCCGCACTTGACAAAGGCACAACACCAAAACAAGCACTTCCCATACTTAAAAAAGAAGTTCATCGCTGCAGGCACACACGGGCAGGGCAGGCACACAACAATACCACAACAATAGGGCACAGCGCGCACATGAGCAAGTTGAAGCCTGGATCCAGTACTACTGTTCGTGTGCACAGTGCTTCTCAAGGCGAGCCGGGCCCCAATCCAGACGGCAGTGCCTCTTACTACCATAGTAGATATCCTGGTTTACGGCATGAGTCTTCTGTTGCGACAGTACAGTGTCGTGTTGTGGCACACCCACACGCAGCCTGCAAGGCTGTGAGGGCCGAATACGGAATATACGGGCACAGCAGCAGCGTCCTCGTCCATAATCGCGTATTTGTAAACATACATACTTCTGAAGTATAAATACGAAAATGTACGTATTATGTGCGGAATACGGAAGTGCCAACCCTATGCATGCTGCCCATGCAGCTTGTCATTCGGTGGAACCCCCGGTGTAATGTTGTAATGGTGCACAAACCGGCTTTTGCAATGTGTTCGCATGCGCGTGCTCGGTTCCATGCGTGCTCGGTTCCCGTTGAGACCCCAGTACCGGCTGTTGATGTGCTGTCACCGATGAGTAACCAGCACATGATGACATGACTCCTTTGTTGGCTGGTCACGCGTCCAGGTGAGCTTGCACAGCCATCTACAATTATCCGCAAGAAACAAAACTTCGATCGCACTCCTGATGCATGCGCTACAGTGTTGTTTCAAGTGGTTCAATCAAGTACCCTACATGCTTGTCCCCTGGTGCATGCGTACATACTTGTAACATGTACAACCAGGTACTTGCAGTGGCAGCAGCTGCTTACCTCAGTGTTACAACACACGTGTACAGCTGCCAAAAGTAACATACCACATAGCACAGATGGCATGTGGATACTATAGACTAGATGTACCACTGTAGCAGTTTATGGTATACCATGGTATGCTACTGATATACGAAGTATATGCTTATACTTCAACGTTCAAAGTATATGCACAGGGCATGCATTGGTGCCACCACAGCATCCGCTCACCTCGTTGTCGTACCACACATAGAGCTTGACCATGGTGCCGTCCACAACCATGGTGCAGTCCGCGTCCACCACGCCACTGCGCTCCTCATTGGTGTAGTCCACTGACACCAGAGGCCTGGTCTCATAGCCCAGCACGCCCTTGAGGGGCCCCTCCGCTGCGGCCTTCATGAGCGCGTTGACCTCCTCCTTGCTGGTGGCCTTCTCCACCTAAGGCATTGCATCACGCGCAAAAGCACACCAAACAGGTCACAACTGGTGAGTGGGCAGGAGCAGTCGGGCCTTCAAAGCAACACCTAAGTTGGCACCACACATGCTGCTGTTGCACGAAGTACACTAGTGAATGCCGCGGCCACGTGCACAAGCTTGGCTGCGGTGCACGTCGTCGTGCCACAGCGCCACAGTATTATCCCATTCTGATGGAACAGAGAGCCATGTCAGTGCGGCCCGACTTGCCACCGCCCTGCAGCAGCAACCACTGACGCTGCCAGCCACCGCTGACTGACCTCAAACACGCAGTCCGTGATTGACCCGTTGAGCAGCGGCACGCGCACTGCCATGCCGTTGAGGCGGCCCTTGAGCTCAGGGAAGATGTTGGTGATGGCCGTGGCGCTGCCCGTGGAGGTGGGCGCCATGGACAGCATGGCACTGCGGCAGCGCCGGAGGTCCTTCTTCTTGGTCATGACCATGTCGCACAGAGGCTGGGTGGGCGTCACATCGTGGATGGTGGTGACTGAGGTACACACGTGTGTTGGGGAAGGCAATCAGTGGTTGGTTCGGAACACTAGTGCCAGAGGGGCAGTCAAGCTTGCAGTTGCAGGGTGCAGGGTGGGTGGGTCAGGCACTGCCTGACAGCGTATCGGGACGTGTGCAATCATGTAAAGGGATGAGTAGTAGCTCTGATTGTGGTAGGCAGTGGTGTGGTGTGGTGCGGTGCGGCAGGGGTGCAGACTACTTTTCGTGGATCCGCAACCAGCACCAGCCACAGGCGCTGCAGGAACGTGCAGTAACAGGCATCTGCAGGATGGGGCAGCCTGCACCAGAACTGGCACCACTCTGCAGACAGCCTGCCTTCGCGGGTGTGTTGCAAACATGAGCTACTGGTAGTCATTGCACACCACACGCTACTGGTAGTAATTTCACACCAAACATCAGCTACTGGTAGTAATTGCCAAAACCGGCGACTTACTTGTCCCGTGCCTGGCGCAGGAGTGCACCCGCGGCAGTGGTGGTGGCAGCAGCAGCAGGGCGGCAGTGGCGGCAATAGTTGCAGCGCCAGTAGCAGAGACACCAGTGGCAGCGCAGCAGCAGCAGCGGTCATGGTTACCGTAAAACGGCTGGCAGTGGCATCTTTGAGCGGCGGCGGTTGGGCATGCATGCGCGTATTCATGTGCAGCTGCCAGGCATGCGCGTATGCATGTGCAGCTGCCAGGCGAGCCACAGCTAGAGCGCGCACAACCCCGCACAAGGTGCCTGTCTCATGATACCAAAACTGACGGCAAGGGAGGAAGGTGCGCAGCCAATGAGGGGGAATACAAGTTGAAGTTGTGCTTACTTGATCTTGAGGTTCTCATGCACGACCTTGACGACCGGCGCCAGGCAGTTGGTGGTGCAGGACGCGGCGGTGACGATGGTGTGCTGGGGCGTCAGCAGGTTGCAGTTTACGCCCATAACAATGTTGAGCACCCCCTCCTCCTTGACTGGCGCGCTCACCACCACGCGCGACACCCCCTTGCTCAGGTATGGCTCCAGCCTTGCCTTGGTCAGGAACTTGCCAGTGCAGTCGCACACCAACTGCACACAGCAGCGGTGGCGGTGGCAGCGGCAGAGTGGGTGCGGTGGCGAACAGCAGCAGCAGTGCAGCACGCAGCCAAGCTGGGCACAAAATCGATGTCGATGTAAAAAAAAAACGAAAGCAACCAAAGACGGCCGAGGCCCTCAAGTGCGCGACAGCGTGTGCGTGTGACGTTTTGTGCGATTACAAGATGTAAGATGTGCAGCCCACAGCAGCAGCAGTGCTAACCTGCACGCCCTTGGACGCCCAGTCGAACCCTTCAACGGTGGCGGAGTCGCTGAAGCTGACAAAGCGGCCGCCCACGGAGAAGCCGGATCCGTCCGCTGCTGCCTCCACGCTCTTGGAGAGGCGCCCGTGAATGGAATCAAACTCGAGCAGGTAGGCCGCAGTCTCGGCTCCACCCACCACCTCGTTCACGTGCACAACCTCTGTACACGGGCGGTGAAGGAGGGGCAGCAGGGCAGCATGCGCAGCAGCAAGAGCTTTTACACAGCACTGCGTGTGCGCGGCTGCATCTTGCAAGGCCGCCTCTTGCAACGGCCCCATCTTCAACAAATGCCAGTCTGTGTGCTGAACCAGCTGCTGAGCCAGGCAGGCCTACCACGCCCGCACCCTAAGGGCAGGTTCTTCGGCACATGCGGTGCCAGCAGCCCTGCTGAGGCTTGCTGCTGCTGCTGCCGCCCGCCACTCAGGATTTTGCATGTGTGTGTGCACACACAGCGGGGTTGCAGCTGCTCACCGACGCTGGCATCGTCTTCGAGGAAGCGGAAGAGGCACCTGCCGATGCGGCCGAAGCCGTTGATAGCCACCTTCACCACCATGCTGCTGCTGCTTGCTTTTGCCGTTCGAGTGAGAGCAAGTGACCAGAGGGGCGTGCAGTGTGTGCGCGAGAGTGAAGCAATGTGTGAAACACACGCCGCACGGCGGCGCCGCAAAGCGGCGGATCCATGGAAAGGGGGGGAGAATCCACCGAGATTGCATGACGTCACGTCTATACACGCTTGTACGCGGGATTTGGTCCAGCTGACGTCCACCGCCTGCGGTGCCCAGAGGCTACTAGCCCCCCCCCTGGCGGTTAGTGTGCTGGCCCTTTGCCGTAGCAGCATGGTTGCTGGACTCGTACAGCTTAGGGGATGTGCCACCAGTGCCACGGTGCACGGTGCGTCTTGGCCTTGAGGCCGCAAACGAACGGTCAACACGCGGACGTCCAAGAAAGGCGCGCAACCGTAGCGCCGCAATGCGGTGTGATTCACTCCTCAAATCTATGGCAAACACCCTCCCCCCCCACACACACACCTAGGAGAGAGCAGACGACGCGCGCACCGTCTGCACCATATCATCAGGGAGCAGGGAGGCTTCGGAGTTTTCCTGGCAGCAGCGACAGCCCCGGCTTCGCAGTAGCCGCGGCAGCATCGCAGCTTCCTGGCAACGTGGTTGCAATTGCCAGCAACGTCGCGCGCGTGCCCTCCCCGTGAGGCTGCTGGCGTCGCTCCCTCCAGGGCCCTTGAAAACGGGTTGGGCGGTGAGCAGGAGGAGGGCAAGGGTACCAGCAGCGGAGGCATCAGTAGGCACTCAGCAGGCAGCAGCCGGCACATTGCCGCAACGAGCGGTGTGAGCGCGACAGACAGTCAGCAAACGGCAGAGCCGACACAGCCTTGCAGCAGCAGCACCCAGCGGCGGCAACATGACCACCACCGACCTCGTCACGGAGAGCGTGGCGGGCATAGACGTTGTTGCGCTGCCTGAGGACCAGGGGACCAGCACCGTGAGCACGGCCAGCGCTGTTGCCACCACTGCAGCTGCCGCCCCCCCGCGGCTTGCGCCGCTACGCAACCTGTACGTCACGTCCCTGAGCTACATCGGGTTCACCCTCACCGATGGTGCGCTGCGACTGGTAGTGCTGCTTTATGCAGACAGTCTGGGCTTCGACGCGCTGCTCATAGCCTTGATGTTCTCACTGTACGAGGTGAGTACCACCGTCACCAAATTTTATGCGTCATCGAACTGTGTGTCGCTTGCGCGCTGCAAGGCCTGGCCACATCTGACACCATACCACTTGCATGCCCGGGCGGACAAGGCACTGCTGCCCGCTTGCCAGCGCATACATGTTGTGCTTGTTGTGTGCTGGAGCGCTGACACCACAGCTGTTGTCTGCTGGAGCGCTGACACCACAGCCCACAGCGCCTGACATGGGGCTTCCCGCTGGCACTCCACCCGGCACCACAAGTGATCTCACCCCCGCTTCTCTCACGGCATGTGCCTGAGCCACAGCCAGCCCTGTAACCTTGTGCGCAACTGCTGTGACTGCTTGTGTGCTTGACTGCTCTGCTTGCTGTTGTGTGATGCAGCTGGCGGGCGTGTTCACCAACCTGTTTGGTGGCGTTGCGGGCAGCAAGTACGGCCTCTTTGCCATGCTCATGTCCTCCCTCGGGCTGCAGATGCTGTGCCTGGTGAGTATTTGAACTCTATCCCTCCTTTTCTGTAGGAACAGATTGACACGCCAATGAGCATACAGTCTGCACACACTTGTAGTGAACCGTACGGTGGTGTGTTTTTGCTACACCTGACTTTTCTGTAGGAACAGATTGACACGCCAATGACCATACAGTCTGCACACACTTGTAGTGAACCGTACGGTGGTGTGTTTTTGCTACACCTGACTTGCAAACGCCGCGCTCCACGTGCGCACGCGCATGGTGGGCACTTAGCATGCGTGTGCGCACTTTGCGGCTCAGCAGGCGGCATAGTGCCCTTGCTGTCATGGAGGGCTGTGGAGGTCCTGCTGTGCATGTGCACTTGCACTCAGGTGCCAGCCGCTGTGAAAGGCAGGCAGGCACCCTGTGGCTCTCTGGACAGCGCTCTGATGCTTGCACCTGTTGGTGCCTGGACAGCGCTCTGATGCTTGCACCTGTTGGTGCCTGTTTGAATGCTTGCAGATAGCACTCATGTGCATGGGTCCACTCTTTGGCGACCTGGACAATGACGACATCACCAGTGACATACGCATACAGGTGGGCACGGCGGACAAAAAATACCTCATTATGGTGGTGGTGGTGGTGCTGCTGCTGCTGCTGCTGCCATGGTGTGGGGCACCACCATAGGCACCGCACCATGAGAGGCAGTGCCTAGGGCAGACACTCTGCGGCTGAGGGCCATGGACGCAGTGCTGACACTGGGTTAGGGTTACCTGCGACTGGCCACAGAATTGTGTAACTGCTGGCGTAGCTGCTGCATGCCACTGGCTGGAGGCAGCGCATGCTGGGTTGCTGCTTGTGCACTGTGGGGGTAGGGTGCTGCCAGGGGCACCGACCGTGCGCTGCTGTGCAGGCGGCATATGCGGGAGCTGGCCATGCCCCGTGCATGTCATATGCCACATGCATGACATGTTCAAGAATGTCTTGTGATTTGCGTGCTTCGTTTGCGTGCACGACACACAGGCGACCATCTATGTGATGGCGTTTGAGTGCTTGTCGGGGGTGGCAAAGGACCTGATCAAGGTTGCTGGCAAGAGCACTCCCAAGCTGGTCACCAAGGATGGAGCGGAGGGGCGCCTCTTCAGGCTGGTGGCATGGATCACTGGTGAGTGCAGCTAGTACTACATTATGGTACCATGCTGTCACTGCGGCAGAAGCTCGCGTGTTGCGCCGTCGCCAGCGGTGACTACCGGTCCTGCACCTACAAGCGCTCGTGTAAGCTGCACTGGGATGCTGCCTCAGGCGCACCAGAGCTGCCATGCCCATCTGTGGTGACGTGCACTTGGTGTTTTCAGCTGCAAAGCTGGCATGCCTGGGCTAACATGCCTTGTCTTGCCTTGACACGCGCTTGCACATTTGCAGGCATGAAGAATGCCAGCAAGGGTGCCGGCAGCCTGTTGGGCGCTGTCATGGTGGAATACATTGGCTTCTGGCAGTCCCTGCTGGTGCTGCTATGCATCCTGCTGCCCTTTGTGCCGGCATCCATCATCTACATGGACAAGAGGCTGGGGCAGCAGCGGCCCGCAAAAAAGGTGCGGATGCTCTCTTTCTTGTGGTTGAACACGCGGGCTGCCTGCCGTGCCAACACCAGCAGCCCCTGCCTACCTGCAAATTGGCTCGTGCGCTTAACGAGCCGCCAGCACTGTGCCAGCTCTTGCAAACTTGTGTGTCACACCATTGCCGCTCCCCCCTCCCTCACACGCTGCCACGCGCCACCGCTGCTGCTGCGCCATGCCAGATTGTGTGGAGCAAGGTGTTCCGCAAGGGCTACAACATCAATGTGCTCAGCGCGGCACGCTTCTGGCTCTTTGGCTCGCGCGACATCTGGTTTGAGATTGGCCTGCCGCTGTTCCTGACCAATGGCTTTGGGTGGGACGCCACGTGGGTGGGTCTGTTCTTTGGCCTCTACGTGGTGCTGTACGGCAACCTGCAGGCCTTCTCCACAAACCTGTACAAGTGAGTCGCTACCAGCGGCAGCTCAAATGTGTTTGTGATACAGTACTGCAGTATGAAAAGAGCCGGCAATGGCAATTAGCACAAAACAACTACTGGAAGTATCACAATACCCAGGATGGTGCGGAGTTGCGTCTCATGTACTTCTATAGTACATGCATGTACATATCATGTGTAACATATGCTTCACAAGCGTATATACTACAGCAGTAGTGTACCTCTGTGGGCGCATGGGGGGCGGGCACCCGCAAAATTGCAGCTCTTGCCACAAACGTGCAACGCTGACTGCAGCGTGGCATGTACGCTATGCCTCCTCTCCCCCTGGCGAGCAGGAAGAAGGGTGCCGACGGCATGATGGGGCGCCCCACTCCTGGCAGCGTCACCTGGTGGGCTCTGGCCTGTGCAGTGGTCCCTGGCGCCACTGGCACTGCCCTCTACTTCACATTTGACACCAACAACCCTCACGACGATGCGGCGTCCATTGCGGTGCTGTGTGTGGGCGTGCTGGCGTTCTCAGCGCTGTTTGCCGTCAACTCAGCCATCCACTCGTACCTCATTGTGTCCTTTTCCGACAAGGTGCGTCTGCTGTGTTTAATGTTGGTGTGTGTGGGCATTGCATGCGCGGTTGCTCTGGGTAGGCCTGCTTGGAATGCACTTGCATGCTGTGGAGTACTGTAGTGGCACGTTGTGTGGTGCTGGTGCCGCTGCTGGTTTAACTGCATGTCCGTGCCGGCTGGCAGGTGTTGTGACGCACTCGCATGGGAGGTGCGAGCATGCCAGGCACAGGATGTGCAACAGTGCTGGCGCTGTTTGTGTCGCTTGCTTTTGGCACACCACACCCATGGTACTGAACAGCACCACTGTCGTCCACTGCTCTGTGCCACACCGTGTGTGTATTGCACGCTGCTGCTGCTGCTGCTGCTGGTGGTGCGCGGCTGGTGCTGCAGACCAAGGTGTCTCAGGTACAGTGGTTACCTCTCAGTGGGCCATGCCTTTTGTGTCTATCCATGTGCACCGGCTGCACTCGTTCACTAGTGTTGCTCACGCAAGCATGCCGTCGCACTGACCATGAGCGCGGCTCGCCAATTGAAAGTTGAACTTGCAGCGCCTGGTGTGCACCACACATGCGCCACCGCTGACATGTGCGCACCTCTCGCCACCACTCCACAGGACGTTGGCTTCTACTACATGAGCAACGCTGCGGGGCGGCTGGTGGGCGTGTTGGCAGGGGGCATCATCTACAACTACACGGAGGCCGACTTTGGAATGGCGGTGGTGCTGTGGGTGGCCACGCCCTTCCTGCTGATGGCTGCCTTGATAGGGGGGTTCTTGGAGGGCGGGTGAGTGCTGGCACAGCTGTGTTTGGAACGATTTGACCTACATGTACGTACATTGTACTGTAATATGAAGTACTTGGAAGTATTTGAAGGATGTATCTCATTGCATGTACCGGTATGTTCATATATGACATGTACATGTACATGTGCTGGTGCCAGCGGCAGTGGTGCGCCACAGTGGTGTGGCGTGTGGTTACATGACATGTGCCTTTTTGCGTAAATGTCGCAGCTTGGAAGGGTGCATACAGGCGCAGGCGTGACATGCCGTAGTGTACTTGAAGTTCTTCTACTACTTGGCGCATTTCGAGTATGTGGTAGTAGCGCACATGTGCCCTGGCACTGCCATGCCTGTCAAAGGCAGAAAAACCTACCCCTGCTCACCTCCTGCCGTATGCTACGCCACCTGCCACGCCACACTGCGAACGCGCGCACAGGGTGTTCAACAGGAAGTCCAAGCAGCAGCTCAGCAGTGGTGCTGCGGTCGACGACGCTGAGAAGCTCACACAAATGCTGCCCGTGGAGTCTATGGCCCCTGCCTCAGCCAGCAACATAGTGGACGATGGCGCGGGTGGCACTGGAGCGCTTGAAGCAGGGCTCGACAGCAGCGACGTGAAGCACGACCCGCTCCAAACCGCGGCGGTGTGATGCCCACTGAGCCAGGGTGACGGCTGTGTTGCAGCGGCTGGCCAGGAATGCGCTTTTTTTGGGTGGCAGTGGTGGCTGAGGCAGTGAGGCCCTGCAGTGGCCGCCACCGTCACTCGTCAGTACTACAGTAGGAGCTAGGTCTGGCTTGCACTGTGTCGTCGTTTATCGTGTGTGACTGTGCGTGCGGCGGCTCTGGCTTTCATGCACACTGCTGCCGAGACCGTGGCCGCGCCTGCCGCTAGGCACCAAGGTGCAACAGCGCGCCCTGCTACGGCTGGTTGGTTGGTGTGTGGTATGCATGGTGCTTGCCGGTGTCATGCATGCCGCCCTAAGCAGGTGTGACAACTCTGAGCATGCGCTGCAAAGCGCTGCATGTCTGGCCCTGCAGGCCGACGCAGAGCGCGGGGCTGTTGCTTTGTACCGGTACCGTAGTAGGCTGTTTATAGCCCTGTAGGGGCAAGGTGGCTTTGCTAGAGTATGCATGTGAATGTGCACACACGGTACATGACCATGTTGCGCCTATGTGCAAGTGTCCGTTGCTGCTCTGCCGCTTGTATGCCCCCACTTGAGGTTGATATACACTACGGCATGCCGCATGTGCATTGCACACGCTTGCACTCGCATCAAACTCCGCTTGTACAAGCGATTGGCACACATACTCAGCCGCATGGCATCACTGCAGCGCTGGTCAATCGGTGTGCTGTGTGGGCATGTGCACTTGTGTAAAAGCATGAGACAAACACATGCCAGTTGGTCGCAGCATCGCGCGCCTCACACCAGACGCTGACTTGCAAAAGCAGTACGGTATTCTGCAGGATGGCAGAGAGCACGGTTGTCGCAGCAGAAAAAATGCCCAAACAACACCGTTGCAACACTCATGGTGGGTGTGACACCAGAGGCAAGTTGTGTTATTCGTGGTCACAGTCGGATGACAGAGAGTCAGTGTGGCATGTTCTATGATGCCTTGTTCAGCAGACGCCCAGACACCCAGGGCTATGGGTTTGTTGTGACGGCACTCCGCACAGTCACAACAAGTGTCAATACCGTGCAAGCCACAGTGCAAGTAGCAGCGCATGCATGTACTTCGGACATCCTTCGAGTATTGTGTACCTTGAGGTGACAGCGCACACGCAACAAGAAATGCCGCCCCGCCCTCCCTTCCCGACACAGTAAAAGGGCACATGTGCGGCTGCCATCACCGAGGGCAGCAACCCCCTGACGAGCAGCACCCGCCGCCCGCTGCACCACCTGCATCAGTAAGCGCCTCCAGCTCGCCTGCCATCTCCGCTAGTAGCCCCTCCGTATCCTCCACACCCAGTGCCTCTGCCTCCATGGCCAGAGACACAGCGTGCACGGAGGCGGCCGCCACACACGCAGCCGCGTCTTCTGCTGAGCAACACACTGCGTCAGCGCCGCAGTACGCCGCCGCCTCAGCTACGCTCACGTGCGGCGGCAGCACGCAGCAGCCGCCGACGGGCAGGGTCCTGTCCAGCTGGCCCCACACGTCCGGGTGCAGCCCATTTTCCATGGCCGCCGCTTCCGCTGAAGCAGCCAACCCCTCCTGCGCAGCAAAAACAGTGCTGGGAGCGGGCTGAGTGCCGCCGCTGCCTGGGCCGCAGCAGCTGCCACCCGCCACTGCAGCAGCGGCCTGCCTGGCGCCGCAGCAGCCGCCACCTGCGCCAGCTCCCGCAGCGTCCGAGATGGCAGGCGGCGGGCCGCAGCAGCTGTCGCCCGCCCCTGCAGCAGGGGGCGGCCTGGCGTCGCAGCAGCCGCCACCTAGGCCAGCTCCCACACAGTCCGGGGCGGCAGGCGGGGGGCCGCAGCAGCTGCCACCCGCCCCTGCAGCAGGGGGCGGCCTGGCGCCGCAGTAGCCACCACCTGAGCCAGCTCCACCACCCGAGGCGGCAGGCGGGGGGGGATGGTAGTGTATGAAGACCTTGGCCATGCCGTTGGCCCGGTTTGCCTCCAGCACGCGGATGGTGGCGCCAAAGTGCACGTTGCTGGTGCGGCAGCCACAAGGCGGGAGGGGGCGGGGGGGGGCGTTTGTCAGGAGGCGGAGCAGGGGCGCTGTGCCGCACATGGGCTGCGCTTGGCGGCGCACATGGGTGATGCCTGAGGGATGGGCAATGCGGCTTGCCGCACAGGCGGTGCCGCACCTGCAGTGGCAGCAGAGGCGCGTAGGGCCATTTGCAGGTCCGCGCCCCCCATGTGGCAACATGCCACGGCTGCTGGTGTACGGAAATAGCCTGAAGTGGCCCACTTTCTTTAGATCAAAAGGACATTATAACAAGTCAAACAGGCTCCAAGGCGGTTACACAACTGCCTGCCAGCTCAGCACAGGCTGACTTGCTCAGCAGCACCTCCATCCTCCGCAGCTGCTGCGCCGGCCACCCACAAGTTACCAACGCTGCACACGCCGGCCCTTTCCAGCGCGTCACTGCTGCCCACCACACGCACACACACACCGCCACAAATACCACCGTTGTCTCACCTGTGGTCCCACGACCACATGCGAGCGGCACCAGTGGCATCCCTGGGCAGCGCACACGCGGGCCCACTGACGCCCAGCGCATTGTACGCGCTGGCCAGCTGGAGGTAGTGGCGGGAGCGCCCGCCCGCGGCCAGCAGCCCCGCCGCAGCGCAGACGTCGCAGCGCCACGCAAAGAAGCGGGCCACGCCTGGCGAGTCTGTCATGATCTTGTGCAGGGCCAGCAGGCGCGCCATGCACCCCTCCTGTGTGCGTGTGTGTGGGTGGGTGTGGAGGCAAGCGCGGCAAGGGTTGGGGTCAGAGGCGTGGGTGTGGGGGGGATGGCGAGTGGGGACGGCTTGCAGCACCACACAACGCAGGGTGCGAGGGTGGTGTGCAGAATTGTGACACAGTACAAAAGTGGACTGTGCGCGTGGTGTGGGTCCCAGGCAGAGTGCCCCAGAGGCCTAAAACACAACGCGTTGCGGTACTGGGAAGCACCTTTGCATGGTGCGTGGGCGACCGAATGTGGGCGCACAAGCCCATGTGCGGCAGCGCATGCATTCATAGTAGCCTCTCTCGCTCAGCATGTCTGTCTGCAGCAACGCGCGCATGCCTGATTCGCAAGTGTCTGACAGTATGAGGCTGCTGCTCAAGCAACCGCCGCCGCTGCTGCTTGGCAGGGCTCCCAGCCACAACACACAGACCTCCTCCCCCGTGTAACCATTGCACCAAAAAACACAACACCAGTTGTGAGGAGTCAAGCGAGGGGAGTAGTACCTCATCACCCATGAGCAGGCGCAGGAAGCTGGACATGACCACCAGGTGCAGCTGCAGGAAGCCAGCGCGCTGCGCCCACTCGCGCATGGAGCGCAGCACGTTGTCTGCTATGCGCTCCAGCTGCTCAGCGGCAGCACGCGCACGCTCCATGGTGCCCGGCGCCGCCACAATCATGAACTTCAGCTGCTGGACCCTGTGGTGTGGGAGGCAGGGGCGGGGAGGTGTTGGGGTGCGGAGGGAGGGTGGGCAGGGGAGTGTGTCGCGTGTGATGTTGCAAGCTCTCTGAGGACAGCAGCCTACGGTGGCACAAGCCTAGTGTCATGGGGTGGATGGCTGCGCTGGCAAAAGGAGACAGATCCCATGACATGCCACAAGAGTGATTGCACCACAACTGGTGCCAGGGCTGGGGGCGTGACACGGTGTGCTGCGCAGGCATCACACGACAGCCAAACCTGCAAGGGCCTGGCCAGCAAGCCGCCCCTGCGTGTGCACATGTCACCGCACCACATCACAAGAACGCCGTCCTCGTGCGCACCTGTGGTCCAGCGCCGCCACGACAGGCAGCACTGTGGACTTGCGCTTTGTGGCCACAGCGACCAGCGCCTCTGCTTCCTCCCTGTGGCCATCACCATCGCCGCCCACCTCAGACTGTGCAAGCTCCGTCAGCGCCGCCGACACCAAGTTGTGCTGCGACAGCTGCCGCGCCTGTAGACGCCGCGGCAGCCAAAGGAGCGCAGCTGCGGTGCTCAGCAGCAGCCTTGAATGCGCTTGGCGCGGTCACAGCAGTTATGCAATTGGCATGCATGTGGGCAGCAGTTAAGCACCATGAACCAGGCGCTGTGCCCGTGAGGCGCGCGTGGGCCCGGTGGCACAGACCGTGCAGTTTCGTTTTCCAGGAACTTCAACTTCCAGAAACTTCAACTTCCAAAATCAACTTCATCGAAACGTTAACTTCCTACAACTTGACGCCATTTTGCACGCACAGCATGTTATGCCTCATTGTCCAGTTCGAGTGGCATGCGCCCATGCGCCCGCAGCAGCAGTGCAGAGCAGGTGACATGCATGGCATGGCATGGCAGCAGCCCAGTTCCAAACACATGCATGCATGCGCTCTGGTGCCAAACCCGGTAAATGGTCGGAGCGGTGCTTGCGTGTGCACATGCTCCACGTATACTACTGAAGTACTACATACTTTTGAAGTACTTCGATGTATACATACCATATACCCTGGACCCCCGTGCATTAATGCCAGTACAACAAAACCACATGATGGCATAACATCAAGTGCAGTGCAACAAACAACACAATGCACAGACCCCCCCCCCTGCTGTCGCACCTTGAAGGCGTTCATGAGCCTCCCCTGCTGTATCACCTCCGACACATCATCCGCATGGTACAAAGGAAGGCCCCGCACGGCGGGCACAAACCCCGCTATAGCAGAGCGAGGCCGGCACTCGCCCGCGCCCCCGCCGCACTGCTGCTGCGCGCTGTGGCAGCACAACGCGTCCGCCAAACAGAGCAGCGGCGGCAGCAGCAGCAGCAGCATGGTGGTTGGCGTGAGCGCATGAGCCGCACGCTTGGGAACGCAAGTTCAGGGGTGCGGTAGCAACGCTGCCGTTGACGCCGGTGTGGCGCTGGTGGTGCGCCACCACCACAGCAGTAACACGCCGCTCCCGCAGTGCCTGCCGCCCTCGCAGCCCCCCCCACACGCATGCACCAGCACCCACACACGCTGGCTGTCACCATCCCCGCCCACTGTAAGCGCCGTGCTGCTGAGCACCTGCTCCTTTGTGTCTTTTTCACTTGCCTGGGCGCTGAGCACGTGCCCACGTCCGCGCACACCACCGGCGTGCGCAGCCCTGCGCTGCCGCTGCCGCACAGGAGCTCCGCCGCCGCTGCACGCGCCGCAGGGTCCATGGGTGGCTTTTGCGTGGCGGCTGCAGCGGTGGTCACACCACAGTCGTCCAGAAACATCTTGACGGCGCGCAGGCTCTGCGGCGGGCGGGCGGGGGGGGGGGAGGGAGGGGCTCGTGTGTCATACTTCAAGTGCTTGAACTTGAGGTTTGGGATAGAGTGGAAGTAGGTTGACAGCAAGTTTTTGGTGGTTCCGAAGGTCGCTGGTGAGGGATTCACGCAGATTGAGGACAGCAGCCCACAGCAGCAGGCCCGGCCGCACCCAGTGTGGCTGTGTACCTGTGCTTGGCAGTGCGGTACTCCTACTAGTAGGCAGGTGCAGAGCTATGTGGAGAGCAGGTCACACTTTAGCTCACACTGCAGCTGGTGCATGCGGGCATCACCGGAAAACCAATTAGGTGCATGGCCGGCAGCTCCCGCACAGAAGGTAAAGCCAAGCGCACGGTGTACTGGACAAACAATCAGGGAGTGGCCACAAAAACATGGTGTGATGGCACGCAAATGGAGGAAGGAACATGACACGTGCGCTGCAGCTGCTGAGGCGCACTGCCGCAGCAGCCAGAGCAGTAGCGCAGTAAAAGCAGCGCACCCCCCCCCCCCAAGAAAACAGGCTGCGCACCAGGAACCCTTCACGCCGCTGCACACACACACTGACAGGCGGAAAACATGTCAAAAAAAGGCATGGCTCAGAGATGCGACAGCCACACTTGGAGCGCACACGTGCATACTTCTAAGTGAAGTATGTACCTCTAGCATGAGCCACAGGTCCTCGGGCACGCTGGAGGCTGGAGGGTCCAAAGGGTTTCCGGGCGCAGCATCAGCGGGTGTGCCGTTGCCGCTGGCGCTGCGGCTGCTGCCCGCGGCGAGGCTCTGCGCTATCACGCACGCGTGCCCAAAGAAGTGGGCAAACCTGCGCAAGCCAGCGTGGTGACAAGGTGCCAGTGTCAGGGAATGACAGCGAGCCACTGCACAGGGATGATGCATGTCGCATGAGGCACTGGAGAGGGGCATACACACACACTGGTGCGCTGCTGCTGAGCACAGCTCCTGATACGCCAATGCATGGGCCCAAAGCTTGCCCCCGCTCCCTGCCACCGCCATGCTGCAACCCACAATCAGCAGGCACGTGCATGCCGCAGCCACAGGCGGCTGAGCCCCAGCTTGGGGGCCTCTCATGAAAAGCTTGGCAGGGTGCCAAAAGCAGCACATGGTGGGCAGGGCACACCACACATACAGAGGCCTGGGACCCCTGCAGCCTGAGGCTTGCCTGCGAAAGTCCCCGAGCGACACCGAGAGGTGCGCAAACATGAGCTGCGCGTGCAGCACCTCTGGAGACACGTGGTCGTAGCACCTGGCCAGGGATGCACGCGCCAGCGAAATGTATCTGACAGCGCGGCAGCGGCCGCACAAAGTAACAAGAGAACAGCTCAGACAAGCCATGCAGCGGCACACATCAGTGCAGTGCATGGGTGAGCACTGTGGTGAATGGATGGCCATGCACATGTGCGCATGCCATGAATGAATGAACACCGTGAAGTGCGTTCACTTCTCACAGCCCCCCCATAAACGCAATGCATCCACCGGATGAATATACTACCAGTACTATGGTACATCAATGGCCATACACACGCGCGCGTGCCATGAAATCAATAACTGTGTTCAATTGCTCACCTCCCCACGGCCGCGCACACGTCCGGCGCGCCCCGCAGCAGCCCCCCATACGTGACCGCCACCCAAAGCAGGGCATCCCCCGCCGCCTCCGCCGCACCACCACCGCCACCACCGCCACGCGACACACTCAGCGCGCAGCCGCCAGCCCCCCCCCCCGCCGCGGCAGCCACGGCGCGCTGTATGGCCGCCTGCAGCTCCGGGGGCGCCTCCACATGCGCCGCGCAGTGGGCGCTGAGGTAGGCGGCCAGGTGCGAGTGCTCCAGAGTTCCCAGCAGGCCTGTGGCCTCGGAGGGGCTCAGCCGCGGCAGCTTGCCGAGGGGGGCCGGCCACGCGGGCGCCAGCACCGCTGTAGCTGCCGTTGCGGCCTCTGGTGCTGAGGCTGAAGTTGGGACGGTTTCAAAGGGGTCCTGGCTGCAGGCGCTGCTGCCGTCGGGCAGGCGGCGCTTGGGGCCGCGCTTGCCCGGCTGCCGTGTGTGTGGGGGGGGGTGGGGTAGGCAGTAGAGGGGGCGTGGCAGTCAGGCAGGGGGTCGAGGTTGTACAATGCCTCAGGCTGCTGCTTGCCTGCAGGCACCTGGGCCTGAAACTAACCTCTTCTTGTTTTTCTGGGAGCAGCCCCAGGGGCTGGTGAGGTGAGGTGAGGGGGCGGATGGTGGACTAGGGCGTGCAAGCTGTTGCAAGCACCACTGGCCATGGTGTGCACCTGCCACTGTGGCAACATGCGCTTTGAAGTGGGCAGTTACTGCATGCATCTGTGCAGGGGGGGGGGGCACACATCATCGCACGGTCAACGCCTGCACTGAGTGTGCGGCGCAGCTGCTACTGCTGCAGCGGTGCATGCCCCTGGTGTGAGTCCGAGTGCCAGTGCTAGCTTGCGTGCGAACGCCCTTGTGAATCATTCACTGCGCATTCACAATCATCGCTTCATCATGGCGTGACGGAAGTGCAGCACAACTACTTGAGACTAGTTTGGCAATGGTGTTGCCGCAGGCGTCATGATCAAGCGCCTGGTAGCAATCGCCACCATGATAATCATGTGCTGCCTTTCAGCCAGGCCGAGTCGGGTTTGCCATCTATGCCATAGCATGCCGTCGCGTCACATTTGTGTCAAGGATTTTCAAGAACGGGTTATTAATTTATAACGATGTATCCAGCAGCGTGGCACTCTGTAGCACTGTGTTCAAAACACTGTGACACTCACCACCCCGTACTCGCAGCGCATGCCGTTGCGGCGGCACAGTTCGCATGGCTGAGTGCCAGAGCACCTGCAAAATGGGACGGACAGGCACAATCATGAGTGCATTCAGCACCTGGCTGTCGGCAGGACGTAGGACGACTCGCAAGTTTGAGTATGACTCGTACTTTGCCAGCTCGGGCTCCTGCACGCCTGCGCACGACTCAGCTCATGAGCTGGCTCGAGAACCGCGACTCGGGCTGAGCTCGTGTGAGCTGAGCACCATTTACCACGACTCAACAACCACGACTCAAGCTCAAAACGCAAAATCAGCGTGCGCATGCAGAAGCCACTGGCAGTGCGGTCTGGCAGGCTTGGAATATCTCAAACACCATCTTATTTATATACTTCTGAAGTAGACACAACTGTAGCAAAATAGCATGTGCCAGTGGCGAACGGCAGGCACAACTTTGAATCTCGTCAGGTGCATTGAGATCCTATTATTGCTTACGCATTTGCCATTAATTACTTACTTCAAGAGTATTTATTAGCGAGTTACAGGGTACACACATGTCTCCCCGCCATCAGTGCAGAACTTTTTTTCGAAAATTGGGTGGTGAAAATGCGCTCTCGACACTTTGGTTAACTGCTGCTGTCAGGGGCAGCTGGCCGCTGGCCGCTTCCCGCACGTGCTGCAGCGGCTGCTGATGGAGAAGGCGGGGCTGCTGCCTCAGCGGCAGCAGCAGCGGAGCCACCCTCTCCTTCCATCGCCCCCCCCCACCCACCCTGCACCCCGTGTGTGGTCACCACTGCCACGACACATGCATGGTGATCACTGGTCAATGAATCACGGCACTGACCAATCAGGGACCATGCCCACTGGCTGGGAGAGCTGCGCATGCTGGCACCCGCACCCGCACAACTGGTAGGCGTGAGCCCGAGCTGGCCAAGAGCTGGTGTAGCGGCACCCACGACTCAGCTCACGCTCGTGAGAGCCCTGCACCTTCACCACGACTCAGCTCACGAGCCCACGTGGGAACCACGACTCGGCTCGGGCTCGAGTCGTGCTCGCACATGAGCCGTGATTAACCGCGACTCAAGCCGTGAGTCGTCCTGAGCCTTGGCTGTCGGCAGACAAACCAGCACGTTTGGCGGGAGGACCTGCTTGCAGCAAAACAGTGGGTTGGGGCAGCAGCTACCGACTACACGCACTGGTGGCTGCACCTCCAACAACCGCACCGCAATTAGGGGTTGGCATTATGAGAACAAGTGCTGCTGCTGCTGCTGCTGCTGCCTGGCACTTTCTCAGCCCGACGGTGTGAGACATGGCCAGCAGCTAGCACTCACTTTCGCTTCCTCATATGGCAGTACAAGCAGGCCTGCTTCGATGGTGGTTGCTGCTGGTCTTGCGCTGGCAGCTGCTGCTGCCTCTGCTGCTGCGCCTGCTGTCGCCGCCGCTGCCGCTCCTCCTGGTCATCCCCATGCTCTGACTGCTCCTGCAGCCCGAGCTGCTGCTCCTGCTGCTCCTGCATGAGCTGCTGCTCCTGCGGCTCCTGCCCAAGCTGCTGCTCTTGCTGCTCCATTGCCACGATGTTGCCGTGAGCACAAACGTGGTCACACCTACTCTTCGGTCAGTTCTGACCATGCCCTCTCATATCGGGCCCCCCATGCTCTGCCAGATGGTGCCGCTGCAACGGCTGCTGATACTCCTGCTGCTCCTCCTGATCAGCACTGCTCCTGCGGCTGCTGACTCCTAGGTGCTCGTCCCCACCGAGGTGAAGGTTCAATGAGACAACCTTTGCAATTGCAGGCACGAGGTGAAGTACCACTTGAAGTCTCGAAGTTTTAAGTGCTTCCCCCCAAGCAATGCCTGGCTCAAGACGGTCAAGAGGCTGCGCTGACATGCGCGTACAGCACTACCGCACGCACCACTTCATACAGTATATTGCATTTACCGCCAGCCCGGCGCCTCAGCTGCCTCACCAGTGTGCGGCACAGGTGCAGGCTGAGTGCATGCTGCACATGCCATTGTACGCCATTTCGCTGTAGGTACCTACCAAGCACGGTCAGCAAAAGACAGAAAGCAATGTACAAACATTACGGGCCGTGTCGAACTCCGCTACATCTGGCCACATGTAGGCCCCCTATAGCACGCAAAAATTGCTCCCTGTGTTTTGTTAGTCAACTTCAGGCCGCAGGGGGCGCGCGGGCCGCCGGGCCGGTGCGCCTCCCAGACATCGTGCCCTCGCCCGCGGCAGGCGCGGGGGCCGCTGCGGCAGCCATACCGGCTGAGGCAGCGCCCGGTGCGGCAGCGCCGCAAGACTGGCGCGGCGCCCTCCCCAGCTGGTCCCTCGAGCCGGGCACCGCCGCCCGCACAGCGCTGGACGAGTGGCCCATGCCGACCCTCCTGCGCCAGCAGCTGCGCGCCGGCAACAAGATACTGCTGGCGTACATGCCCGCCTTTACTGCCGCACTCAGTGCCGTCCTGGCGGGCCTGCGGCAGGCGGTCGACGCCGGCATAGCAGCAGGCTCCGCCGGCGCGCGTAGGCGGGCGGGTGAGTCAGCCACGGCGTGGACGAAGCTGCTGCACCTTCTCCCCACGCTCCTGCTGGTGTCGGACGGCAGCATGCCTCGTGCGGAGCGCATGGCGCTCTTTCGCTCCGGCCAGCTGCAGCCGCTGCTCTCCTCGGCGCTTGCCTCCGTGCGCAAGCGCGCCCCAGGCACGGGCGCGAGCAGGCGCGGGGCCGACTCCTCCGCGTCAGAGTCACACCGCGCGCGCGCGGTGGCGGCGGCGCGCAAGCCGGGCGGCCTGCGGCGCGCCGCCCGCATGCTATCAGAGGGCCCCGATGCTAGCTCACCACGCGATGCTGCCACGCTGGCAAAGCTGGTGGCGAAGCATCCGCCGGGGGACGGCGAGGAGGCGCTCGCGCAAGCGGCGGCGGCGGCGTCAGAGGAGGCGGCCATCGCGGCCGCCCTGCCTACGGCACGGCCGCCGGTGACATTCAGTGCTGACCTGGTGCGTGACGCCATCAAGGAGGCCCCCGCGGGCTCCGCCGGTGGCCCATCTGCTCTCACCAACCAGCACCTGCAGCAATGCTTGCGCGATGGGGAGCCGCTCATGGTCACGCGCATGCTCGACCTCCTGGCCTGGCTGGGCACCACGGCCTATCGCTCGCCCGAGGCGCTACCACCCGGCTTTTGGAGCCACCACACCGCCGCCCGGCTCAGCGCTGTAGGTGAGAAGGCACGGCCCATTGCCTGCGGCGACACGCTTCGCCGCCTCTTCGGGCACGTTTTCTGCCAGCAAAGCCGCGCCCGCATCGCGGAGCTGCTGGAGTCGGTTGGGCAGTTTGGGGTGGGGGCGCGCGGTGGCTCCGAACGGGTGGTGGTCATGGCGCAGCTGGTGCGGGACGCTGGCGGCGTGCTGCTCGCCATCGACGGTACCAACGCCTTCAACACGCTGTCGCGCTCATCGGTGCTGCGTGCCGTGGCAGAGCACATGCCGGAACTGCTGGGCTATGCCCTGCACGTCTACGGCCCAGGCTCGACACCGGCACTGCAGTTCGGCCTGGCTGGGCGGGTGGAGGCCGACATCGTCTGGTCGCAGCAGGGAGTGCAGCAGGGCGACCCCCTGGGGCCGCTCCTGTTTGCGCTCGCAGTGCGGGAGGTCATGGTGAGCTTCCGCGCCCAGTTTCCGGGGCTAGCCCTGCCTGCATACCTGGATGATATGACCATCATGTCGCTGTCCCACGACGCGCCGGCGCTGGCCACCGTCCGGGACGGCTTCCACCACGTCGCCGCCGGGCTGCTGCGCGTGGGCATCGCGGTAAATACCACGAAGTCGGTGGCGCTGCTACAGCCGACCGGCCTGCAGCCGGCCGCCGCCCTGCAGCCCCACATGCACACCCGTAGCGCCGCCGCGGCGGCTGCTGCCGCGGTGACACCTCCCGTGGCGCCGGGCGCGGGCAGCGGCCACATGCTGCACCCGGTGCCGGTACGGCACGATGGCATTGTCCTCATGGGCGCCCCCGTGGGCGACGAGGCCTTTGCGCGCGCCCACCTCGCCAAAGCGCTGCGCGACCCCGGCACCGACCGGCTGCTGGCCGAGGTGGCGCATATGGAAGACGCCCAGGTAGCGCTCGCCCTGCTCCGCCTGTGTGGCCCGGCGCGCGCGGCCTACCTCGCGCGCAATGTCGCCCCCGCACTAGCGTTGCCGGAGCTGCGCCGGTACGACGCCCTCGTCATGAGCGCCCTGGCGGCGGTGGCCCAAGAGCCCCCGGCCACTGACGCAAGCGACCTGCTGGGCGTGGAGCTGGCGCCGGGATCGCCACCCTCGGCGTGGCGTTCGGCGGTGGCCGCCTTGCGCGACCCTTTCTGGGATGGCGTGCCCCCGGTGAGTTTCACGCCGGACTCTCTGCTTCGCGCGCAACTGCGGCAGCGCCATGGCGGCCTGGGGGTCGCCAGTGTCGCGAGCCGCGCGCACGCGGCGTACTTGGGCCGCACGGTGGAGTGCATGGAGCCCGCGCTGCACGCGTTCCCGCTCGCGATCCGGCAGCAGCTGATGCGCGACGCGGGTGACCGACTGTTCTCCACGAACACTTTCGCGCACGCCGCTACCGCGCTCGCGGCCATGCGCGCCTGTGGCGACGCAGCCGCGGATGCACTGCCGGACCTGCTGCCGGTGGCCTGGTGCGGCCCCTGGGGACCGGACTCGGAGGCGGCAGCCCCTGCTAGCGCGGGGGCGGCCGGGGCCGCGGCGTCGCGGGAGCAGCGCACGAGCGCACGGCGTGCCCTGCTCGCACAGCTTCGCCTGGGGGCTAGCGAGGCGCCGCCGCTCATGACGCGCGGCAGAGCGGCCGCGCCAGCGGCTGTCAAGGTTAAGTGCCGCCGGCAGGCGGCACTCGCCCGGCACGTGGACGCGGCCGCCGCCCGCGAGCGGCAGACCGCGCTGGAGGCGGCGGAGGACTGGGAAACGCTTGCGGCGTGGCGCAGCGCCGCGGATAGGGGGAGCATGGCCTGGGCGGCGACTCTGCCCGGGGCCGACAAACATCTGGCCATGGATGGCCCACCCTGTCGGGAGACTATCCGACGCTACCTGGGCATCGAGCGCACGTTCCCGGAACC
>JAULBY010082422.1:0-69942 GCA_032358315.1 Ophiocytium majus
GCGCGTGGTGGTGAGCGGTGGCGTGGCGGCGGGCATGCCGGCGCTGCGCGCGGCCCTGGCGGCGGCGCTGCCAAAGGCGGAGGTGGTGCGCGCGGACGGCGTAGACGCGGCGTGCGGCGCGGCGCTCCTGCTGGCGAGCCAGCGCGGCGTGCTCAGGTGAGGAGGGGGGGGACGGGGGGGAAGGGGTGCGCTGTTGCCGCGGACGCTAGGGTTTCCTGTGTTGCGTTGCGTCTGAAGGTGGGTTGCGTGAGTGGGGGGGGGGGAGTGCGGGTGGGGTGGGTGCGAAGCGGGGCGCTTGTGGCAGCTCGCCTTCGTCTGATCAAGTGGTTGTGGTAGCACATGCAGCTCCAGAGGTTGCAAACACCAGACTGTTTTGGGCAAACCGTTGTATAATCTGCACCTACTGGCTCTGTCAGGGCAAAGCATGTTTGGTACACCATAGTTGCTGCACCGTACCACGTCGCATGCACAAACTGTAGCCGCATGCACAAACTGCGGCCACAGCAGCTAGTGGGGGGCGCGTTTGCTCATGACACGACCGGCAGCGGCAGCATCGCCGCTGACAGAGGCATGGCCAGTGGTGTCTCCGGCTGACACGCAGCACCTAACTCCCAGGCTCTCTCATGCGCACGTTCAGCGCGGCCAGCCACGGTGCATGTGCAGGCGGCCTGGCAGCTCACATATCTGTTTCGCTCATGGTCACTCGCCAATGGCATTGCCACGCCGCGCGTGCTGGCTTGCTCTCGGTGGCTGGTGCTTATATTGAGCTGCGCCTGGGGCGGAAAGCCCTGTACACGTAGTGTGCGCGACTGGGACAAGCGCAGTCAAGCACGCCTGTTCCTGTTATGTGTGTGAGAAAACCCGGGTGGTCCACTTGCTCATGCGCCTGCATGCAAGCCTACGGACAAAAAAACACCCGAAAAGACATGGCAATCAACGAAATACCAGTAATAACGTCTCCAAATCACAACCCGTGCCACGCTGCGCAGTGGCGAGGCGGCGGTGGCGGCGCCGGACGTGCTGCCCCTGGCCATCAGCCTGGTGACCGCTGGTGGCAAGCCCGACGAGCTGTTTGCCCGCGGAACCAGGTGAGCCTGCGCACGTGCTGCTGCAAACCAACTCCAACTCCAACCTCAACTTCAAGTGCGTTAACACGCGGCGCCGCCATCGCCCCAGAGGCATGCAGTTTTGTGCCCACAGCGGCGGCGGTTTGGCTGCTTTTGTGTCTGCGGGGTGGCGCCACGCTTGTGCTGGGTGCTGTAAGGGTGTGCTTTCTGGCGCGAGCTTTGCGCACACGCTGCTGCCAGTGCATGCCAACTTCACCTTCAACCTCAACTTTCAGCAGCATATTGGAGGTGGTCATTGTGGACTTGTCTCCCGGCGGCGGCACCTCGTGCGGCGCCCGCCCTTGACGCGTATAAGCACGTCTCGCTGCTGAGCGCACCTGCCCGACTAATTACATGTAGTTTTTACCACGTGCACATGCCCTCGTGTCTCTATGACTGGTACACCAACTGCAATCGCCTCAACATGCGGCGCCGCCATCGCCCCCCAGAGGCACGCAGTTTTGAGCCCAGAGCGGCGGCGAGGGCGGTTTGGCTGCGCTGTCTGTGGGATGGTGCACCTTTCTTGTGCTGGGTGCTGTAAGGGTATGCTCCCTAGCGTGGCATATGTGCATGTCTGTGGCGCAACGATATGTATACAGAAGCAAATACAATGCTTTGAAGTATGTGTGGGGGGTACGGCATTCACCGGCACCGCACACGGTGCCGTGTTGCCGCCGTGACGCATTTACTGTGTAAATATGTACACCTGAACACTTCTGGTCCCTGACTGCGGCAGCATGCGCGGGCAGAGCAGAACATAGGCACGGTGTGAGTGCTTCGCGTTCATTCAATTTCAAAAGGCAGCTGCAACTGCACTGTGCACGTGCACGCATGCTGCGTGCATTAAACAACGTGCGGTCTGCACCTCCATACGTAGTGCGTCACACGGCAAATTATGCAAAGGCTATACACTGTCACCCATCACCAGTGCTGACACAGGGTAGGCGACCGGCTTCTGTCTTTTTTGCTACTAAACTGCACAGCGTCTGCACCATCTCTGGGCCCCTGCGCACGGACCACTGCTGCTGCTTCACTCACGCGCCGCTGCAGCAGGCTGCCAGCGACTGCCACCCGCACATTTAGTACAAGCTACAATTGCGAGTGTACTTCCAGTAACGTTGTGAAGTTTGTATATTAGTCATAAAGACATGAGGGCACGTGTGCACCAGCTATACTACGAGATCTATGGGGGGGGCGGCTCCGTGGTCTGCCCTGCGGCTGCCGGCGGGCACTGCAGTGGCATGTGTCGGTAGTCCAGGTCGGGGGCAGGTGAAGTTGGTTTAAGTCCGGGTTGTTTTGCACTTGCGTGCCGTCACAGGCTGCCGGCGACTGCCACCCGCACGTTTGACGCGCGGGCGGGGCACCCGGCGGGGGCAGAGGTGCACGCGGTGCAGGCCGCAGGCGCGACCGATGCGGACGCGGCCACTGTCACCATCTGCGATCTCGGCAATCCGCTCAGCCAGTTTGACGACAGGGGGTACCCCGCGATGGCGACGGTGAGTGCGGCAATGTGCGTGTGTTTGTGTCTAAATCGTGTTCGTAGTATGTTCACAGGCGAACTTGTGCACCACAAACGCCGTACAACGCTGGGGGGGGGGTGAGCTCGCTGTACGCGGTGCGTTGTAGTTGTACAACGTGTAGGAGCACTTTGAAGTACCTTTATGTATACCGGTTTATGTTATGTGCCCTGCCCCCGTCACTGCTTGTTGGCGTGCGGCTCTGTTGTGGGTTGGCTGGTGCGGGGCAGAGTAGGCGCACAATGTGTCAGCAGCAAGTGACGGCTGCAGCGCATGGCTTGCGCGTGTGCTCCATGCATTCCACCACACACGCTTGGTTCTTGCGGGGCTGACAGTGCTGTGCTGGCATCCCCTTCCACTGCACGCGTTGCGCAACCCGGCTGACACTCCCTCTGCGGTTGCCGCCACTGCTGCCGCTGCCGCTGCTGTCGCTGCCACCATGTTGCTGGTGCTGCCGCCGCCGCCACTGCTGCTGCCGCTATTTTTGCTGTCGCTGCCACCATGCTGTTGCTACTGCTGCTGCCGCCACCACTACTGCTGCTGCTGCCCGCCGCGGCGCGCTTCACCACAACTGCGGCATTGCGCGCAGAGCGTCACAATGGAGTTCACCGTGGATGACTGTGGCATACTCACGTCTGAGGTCAAGGAGGTCGACATACCTGTCAAGTGAGTCTGTGGCCGGGCTGCCCCCTCGCGCTGCCACAAATGTATGCTTGCAAAAGCGTCCGCGCTGTGCCGGCATGGCAGCTGTGCTGAGCAGCATTGGCACAGCACGCGCACAAGCACGCGCCGGCGCCATGCCGCGCCGCGCCTATTTTTGTTGTCACACATGTGTTGGCGAGAGCGCTACCTGTGCCCGCGGCAGCTGCTTGGAGCTGGTGCGCTTGTGGGGCAGAAGCCCGCGGTGTCTTTGTGTTGGAGGCGGGGTGGCGGCGGACAGCACCTTGGTTTTTTTTTGGCACACGCGGCTCTGTGAAACAGCTGCGTGTGGCCGCCACTGCTGCTGGGGGCGCAGCGGCAGTGCAAGCGTGCACCGCTCTTGGTACCGTGTTGCTGTTGTTGTGTTGGCGGAGGGGTTGCTTGCAACGTGGTGCTGTCAGCGTAGGATGCCATGCAAGGCACAGGCCTTCAGTGTGTGTTCCTGTCTTGGGTTGCAGCCACGCAGCCAGTAGTTTGCATCAAACCACCCACAGTTGACGGTGCTTTGGTGGGTGACAAGCAACCGCACCACCGCTGCCACGTTCAACTCATGTGGCGTTTTGTGGCTGCAGGAAAGTGAACGACAGCACCAAGCGCCTGCTCAACATTTTGGCGCTCGTGGCGGCGGTCCTGGCGCTGCTGGTGGGCGGCTACTTCCAGCTGCAGTCGCTCGCGGAGAAGCCCGCGCGGGACATGGCCAACGCCAGGTACAGTAGACTGATACGTCAAGTACTTGACGTAAATACTTCAAGTATTGCGTGAAAAATCCTTCCACTAAAAAATGGAATGCTAAGGGTGGGTGCATTTGCCCAGCATCAGTTAGCTTAATGTGCCCATGTCGGAGGGGATGCAGTGGTTGTTATATCGGGCTTATGCCAGGATTGTCTTTGTATGTGAAGTACAAAGAGACTGGAAATCGGGAGCGGGGCCAGCCAGTGGCCGGTAGCCCTGGCTGGCTTGTGCGTCTGTGCCCAGTAAAGCGGGTAGTTAGCTGCATGTGGATGTGTCTGCCGAGTGCGCTTGTTCGCAGAACGTGGGTGCGCGAGTGCTAGCACTCAGGGGGCGACAACACGGACACACCAGCAAGCTTGGCTACAGTAATTTGTCTTTCTCTGCACCAGCTACCAGAGCGAACGCTTGCAATGTTCCGCCATCACGCCTGTGCGCCGCTGCCACCAGGGCACTCAGGGCCACGTTTGCCACCATTCCTCTGCTGTTTTCCCTGATTGTGTTGTTTGCGCTGACGGCCCGCAGGGAACGGCTGACCAAGTACTACGAGACCGTGAACCCCGCCAAGCTGGAAACGGTGGAGGATACCGTCAAGAGGTATACTTCGTACAAGCACTTCTTACGTACCTACCGTGGTATTTACTTCTAGTATATTCGAATTACTCCTGAAGCATGTATATACAGATGAGGTAGGGACTCCAGACGGCGGTATATCCTATGGCGGGCCGGCCTGCCCACTCGGACGCCCCGCTCGCCTCTCGACCTGGCTCCAATGGTGGTGGCGGCTCCGGCGGTGGTGGCTCATACATGCGCCGCCGCCTGCAGAAGAATTGCGCCCATTACACCTGGCGAGCTTGGTGGCTGGTGGCTGTGACGCTTGTGCCCGTGCCTGCTGCCGCGCATGCGGCTCAGGCATCGTAGACTGCTGTACGCATCTGCGCCGGGTGTGACCGAAAAAGTCCCGAAATTACGATTCGGACAACCCTACTTCAAAGTACTTCGAAGTACATACATACGCCGCTGCCTGTGGAAGCATTGCATCCGTTACACCTGTGGCCATTTGGTGGCGGGCGGATGTGGCGTGTGTGCTTGTGCCACATGACCCATGAATGCTGCTCAGCGCTGGCCCAACCTGCTATACACAGACTTGTGATACATAGGGCAGAGCACTACGGGTGTAACCTGCGCAGCGTTTTGGGGTGTTGGCGCGGCAGGTTGTGCCTGTGTGGCACGTGGCGTACATCGTGTCACTTGGCAGTTCACCTGATTCGACTGCCTTGTGTGCGCCGCCGCCGTGCGTGCCATGCTGCAGGTATCAGGGACGCTACCAGGTGAGCAACCAGCTGGCACGGCGGTGGTGTTCATGCAGCTGGAGGTTGACCCGTAATTGTGTCAAGCGCAGCGGCACGCACAAACTGTCGACTGCGCCATGAACTATGTTTGACACGTGATCGTAGCCGCATCATTACGTTTTTGCAGATCGTTTTGATGTGCGTCGGTGCCTGGGGTAGCCCTTGGCGGTACGGCGCACCCTTACTCGAAGTCTGTGGCAAGCCGCCGCACTGCGCACTCAAGTGCAATCACGCCCGCTTGGTACCACGTGTGAACTGTGGTCCCCTCCAGTGCTTCCCCGCCTTCAGGTACACTGGAACACATGAGCACATGTACTCTTGAAGAAGTATGTACACATGTGCGCGCATGCCTATGTGCTACTTCAAAAGTTAAGTTTATTTGCACTGGGGGGCGTGCAAGAGCCCATGACATGTATGCCAGCACGCTCACTGGTGGCCATGGCACTTGGCAAATGCAGAGCAAAGTATGTGTACGAACAAAGAAAGGGCTAGCAGGTGCCAGCAAGCTACCTAGGGCTCGACCTGCCAGGGCAGGTCACCCGCCAGGGTGCCATCCAAAGCCGAGCGCTCCCCCCCGCCTACAAAAGTATTGCTGATATTATGAGTCAGAAACCCTGTAGTTACGTCTGGCGCTGTGAGCATTGGCGAGCTGGAGTACCAGGGTAGTACTAACCTGTCGGTGGTGCCACCGCCGCTGCTGTTTGTCGCCGGAGCAGGTGCTGTACAGGCGGCTGGAGGAGCGCTATGGCATTGCCGTATGAGCAGAGGCGTGTGTATGACGCCCAAGAATGAGGCGCCCCTATCTCGATATACGCGATTCCAGCTGGCTCGCTTACAGCGGGCGGCGGCGCGCACTTTGTGTCGCAGACACACCCAAGCAGCAGCTCTTCTGCTCTGCATGTTGCGTTGAGGGTAATGCATACAGCCTGCAGTGTGTTGTGTCGTGGCGGCGAGTCACCTGGTCTAGCGCCCTGCAAGTGCTGCTGCTGCTGCTGAGCACGACCCGCTGGCGCATGAGCTGCTGCGCCAGCTGCGGCTGCTTCAGTACTGTTTGCCTATATAGACGCCTGAGGACACGTGTCTCACCCTCATGCTCTTGCTTCAATCCTGCAAATCGCCATGCTTTCAAGAATTGAGCGCATGAGGCAGCACACAAGCTCTGCTGGCCCGTTCAAGTTGGTGGTGGTTCAAGTTGGCCAGCTTGTGCGGGCAGCGCAGCACGCATGACATGTGCACATGAGGCATGTCGACATGACGGAGAGTGCAGAGGGTGGCACAAATGCGCCATCCCCTTGGGTGATGCTGTCATTTTTGTTGCACATGTGCTTGTGGCCGCCGCATGCACTCGAACAGGAGTGTTTTTGGTGGCAACAGCTGGCGCTTGCAGCGCGCGCGCACCGGCCTGCATCCAAGGTGCTGGCAGCAACGAGAATCGTTGCAAAGAGCAGGCACAGCCCAGGCGCCGCGCGCCTGCAGACTTCCCCATCCGAGTCACAACGGCACACAACCACAGCGGCCGCCGCAGCCCGCTGCCGCCGGTGGCTTACGCCACCGTGGTACACATGCTCGCAACGTCTGTCTGTCGCTGCCCATTGTGCCTTCTGGCATGGCCCCACCGTTGTGGCGCACCGTGGCTGCAGCAGCAACTGCGCAAGTGGCTCAGGTGCGAGCGCAGGAGACTTCGGTTTGCTGGCACCCGCCGCACCAGGACCCTTAGAACACACGTCGGTGGACACCACACGACGCGTGTGCGCTTGCGGATACAGCTGTCCTGGCAGCCGCGCGTGCACCGCCGCCGGCTCTCCCTCTGTCCGGTGGCGTAATCCGGGTGCATAATTCCGGGTGCAAGCGCGTGGCTCCGTTGACGCCACCCATCCCACAGCGGGAGCTGGCTACCAGGTCGAGAGGCGTGCGGGGCGTCCGAGTAGGCAGGCCGGTGCACCGTGGGATGCACCGCCGTCTGGAATCCCTACCTCACAAGTGGTTCCCGCGTTTAGGGCGCGGTTTTCACTGTTCTTTTCGTGCGTGGGCGGTGCCGGGTGTGGGCGCTCTTGCCCTGCCGCCGCTGCTGTACCGCTCCGCCAGGTCAACCGCCGCTGCCGCCCCCAGGCTGAGGGCTGTGTCCGCCGCCATGAGTAGAACCAGCTGAGTCGGCGCAGCAGTCAGCAGGCGGGGGGGGTGTCAGCGCAGCGACTGTGTTGCAGTGTCGCGGGTTTCGGTCGTGGGAGTGCTGTTGCTGCCACGTGTCAAGCGGAGCATATGATGGCTGAACGCTACATTGCTTGGCAAAAGCACGGTGTTGGACACCATGCGGGTAGTTGCAAAGGAAACGCAGCACTGCGGGGCATACAGTGGTGGAGATGTGCATATGTGTAAGGAAGCGGAACTGGCTGGGGGCCACATGGGGGGTTGTTCTGCTTGCATGTGCAGGCCCACTCGCTGGGGGCGCTGTGCGCTTGTGCCAAGAGAAATTCGACACTGCACTCACCTGAGCACGGTAGGTTGGGTCCGGCGCTGGCGTCAGCTCAAGGGCATCGTTCAGCGGCAAGAACACCTGCGAGGGAAAGAGGGCATGGCAGTGGCGGGCACTTTGTCAATGGCGTCAAGGCTGCGGCCAGCTACGTGCAAACACACTCCAGCCCCCACCCCCAGGGGGGGCACTTGTGGCTGAGCCCTGCAGCTTGTTAGCCCTCGGCTCGCGTGCGGTGCACGGTCCTTACTTGCTGCCACCCATGCTGCGTTCGGGGCGCATGCTCGCGCTCGGCATCAGGCAGTCTGCACAAGCGTGTGACCGCCAGGCACAGCGTGGTGAGGCCGCGCTGGTGGGCGCAACGACGCAATGGCATTCGAGCGCAGTGGGCATACGTGTGCCGGCACGGCAAGCACAAGAGGGCGGGCACGCTGGTGACCACCACCTCATGCACCACACATGCTGTGCAAGCACGTGCACTGGCAGGGATGGTGAGGTTGATGTCATGTGGCGGAACGCTGGTGCGGAACATGGCGTGCGCATGCACTGGGCATGTGCGCTTGTGGCATGCCATGGCATTCTCAGCAGCTCTAGTGAGGGCGCGAGAAGGTACTGCTGCGTGTATTTTGTTGTTGATGACAGTGTCATAGCACCGAGTGTCAATACGAGTCCACCATGGTCATTCCACTGCTCCAACGCCAACATGCGTGGCCTGGGCGTGGCCGTTTGGTGTCATGCGGCACTTGCAGTAACATGTGCGCCGCCACGGTACGAGTAGTGGTTGTTTGACATGTGTCAACTGCACACAATGTTCTTAGGGCTTCACACGCCCCAAGCAGGATGTGATAAAGGCTCGCAGTGTCGACACTCACCTCGCCAGCCGCGCCAAAGAAGAGGGTGTACGCTGCCACCAGCATGTAGTACAGCAGGGTGTTTTCTGAGGGGGCAAAACCAGCACGCAATCACACAAGGTTCACACGTGAGCTGCCGGGCTGCCGGCAAGTGGCCGCGTGCCAGCGCTGCGGTGGCCGCGTGCCAGCGCTGCGGTGGCCGAGTGCCAGCGCTCCGGTGGCCGCGTGCCAGCGCTGCGGTGGCCGAGTGCCAGCGCTCCGGTGGCCGCGTGCCAGCGCTCCGGTGGCCACGTGACAGCGCTGCAGTGGCACACTTGCGCTGGCGGAATGCGTGGGGGCGGCGTGGTGCGCGGCTGCAAACAGGCACAAACATGGGCGTAGTGGGTGTAGCCGATAGCGCACTCTGTGCTTTGCGTGCAGGCGCCACATCTGGGGGCTTGCACTGCGGGTCTGGTCGTATGTGGGTGCGCAGGCGACGCGGGACGCGCGCACACGCGCACCTCTGAGGCTCTGCATGAATGGGTGCCCAGTGTAGTTGGCCGTGAACGTGTTGACCTGCTCAGAGACGGGGGCGGCACAAGCAGCGCGCATGAATACACAGTGCACTGGAGGCGTTGAGGCGGTGTCGCTTACAAACAGCTAGCTGCTGGGTCACCGTGAAGGGTCGCGGGTGACGGCTGCGCCGTAGCACACACGCGCCACCCATGGAGAAGTACAGTGTACCATAGAAGAACAAGGCAGAATTGCGCGGCGCCGCATCACAGGCTGCCAGTCGAGGTAGGTCTCGAGTCAGTAGGGCAAAGGTCCAGGAAGGTGTGACACTATTCCGCAGTCGAGTCACAATCACACAAGACTTCTTTGAGATCTAGAGGTTTCGGTATATATGGTACTTGGTAAACTTCGAAGTATAGCATGGTACTCTGTATGACTGATACTGGTACCACATAACATTGGATGTATAGTCCAAGTACTACGAGAAGTATACACTAGTAGTACACTAGTCTGGTAGTTCACTACAAGTCTAATAGTTCTATCTCTTTGCACTTGTGGGCGTGCAAGAGCCGCAGGGTGTTGTGTGGGGAAGACACCTGGAGAGGTTGGTTGGGTCTGCTATGAACGGTGGGTGGCCATGTAACGACGCGCCATGTATGCTATGCACAACCTACTACAAAGCCCTGAAGCGCCCGCAGCGTTGAGTATTTTCAAGTATGCATCACACAGCACATGTTCATTTTATTATTTACTTCAGAGAAGTATACTATACTTCAAGTATTCATTTATCAAGAGTGCCGCGCCCATGGCTTGCAGGGACGGCCACAGGCACATCACTAGCGGCCGTCGGCGCAGCAACAGCCGCGCAAGCCACGAGGGCGGCGCCATCACCTGTGAGCGGCACACCCAGGGATGCCGCGCCCACTGCAGACACGAAAGTGCTGGTGCGGTTTCGAATAAACCCTCAGCAAATCACACCTTCCAGACACTGTTTGCAGTAACAGGCGTTGAAGCGTCGCCGAGGCTGCTTCCAAGAAGTGCTCTGCCAGCAACAGGTCACACCTTCAGGGAATTGTGCACCAACCGGCATTGATGTGTTGAGGTTTATTGTGTTCAAGTTGCTACTTCAACACTGGGCGCGCACCTGCATGACGCCGCTGACCACGTACACGGCGGAGTTGAAGGTGTTGGGGCGGAAGGGGCCGTCGGGGGCCATGGAGGGGTCGTCTGGCGACACATGCTCAGCGCTGCATGGGGGCAGGGGGTGTACATTGCAGTGTGTGAGGGCAATGTTCTTGTTTTACCGTCATGTCTGCCAGTGGTAGCAGGGGCTACAAGCATGTACTTGAAGTATGCAGGGTGTTTGCAGGTGTTCGTCTGACTTTGCTTGGGATGGCAACCCTTCCTTTGTTGTTCAAAGTACTGCGAAGTGTATTACCATAGTGCTCTTAATGCATCAGCATGTGGGGTGTTGCTTTAGTGGGCTTCGGAATGGCAGAATGGCGCATGAGTACTTAAAGGTAGTGGGCGCACTGGCCGGGCACATGGCGCATCTAATGCCTTGGCGGCACACACTCCTTAATGTGCCCGGATGCAGCAGCTGTAAGCACCAGGGCAGCCCAGGCTCACGGTCACCCCTGAGGCGGCTGGCTCTCCAAGGCACATGCAGCCAGAGCGGTCAGTGCAGGTACGCGTGCCCCCCAACCTTTTTCAAGCGTACCTACCAAGTTCTGTTTGATTAGCATGTGTTAGTAGTGTGTGTTCGTTCAGAACTACTGCGCAGGCGACCTTGGACTGGTTCTTCGGGCTCCGAATGACTTGTGTCATAGCACCACCTCAGTCAGTTCTCTCAAAAGAGCAGTGCTTCACAGGGCCTAGGCGCGCATGCTCTCGCCTCGCAACATCCACAAAGGGCGGTGGCACACACGCACTCAGCAGAAGCATGCCTTACCCGCTCACGTGAGACACCAGGCGCTGCCAGTGCCGGTGTGTGAATGCGATGTGAACAATTATGACATACAAGCCATCATCACGCTCACCATAGGCGGGTGAGCACCAGCAGGGCCCCCAGGTGAACCGCAAACTGTGCGGTGATCGACGCCATGACCTGGCCAATGGTGGCGGGCAGGCGGCGACAGGGCAGTGTTCCCATCAGAGGTGCCACAGGCACTTACACGGCTGCATGCACGCTGCCCATGCAGGCAGGCACGATGTCGATCCATGACATTCCAACTTGTTGCTGTAAGCAGTGGCGCAGCAGTGACACGGCGAATCGGCGCCATGACCTGGCCAATGGGGGCGGGCAGACAGCCCAAGTGCTTCGCAGTACACAGGCCATGTAAACGCACATTATGCACTTGGGACTACGGTAGTTCGGAGCATAGCATAAAAATGTGAAGTACATGCATGGTACTACAGTAGTACTTGTTAAGTACTCTTGGCACCACAACAAACCAAGAAAACTGGCATATGCGGCCATCAAGACTAGTGTATACCTCGTGCTTCCAGGGTGGACCGCTGCAACAGTCCTTAGTTGAAGCAGCGCTCTCCGCACCGCCTACGACATTTACAGGCGGTGCGGTGGCACTGCTGCAGCATGCATGCGCTCCCGCAACGCAGAGCAGCACGGCCCTCTTCTGTAGCACCACGGCGGCGCGGCGGCGACGGTGACTGCAGCACCAGCGCAGTTGAGCGGAGGGGGCAGCACCTGCAAGTGCCATCACTGGCTGACACTACTTGCTGCTGTGCAGCTATGGCGGGCAGCCGTTACTGGTGAGCAGTAGCAGTGTGGCAACACGCGAGGTGCGGCGGCGGCACTCACCGGCATGGAGAAGAGATAACATTCACTTCTGCACCTAAGTGTACCATTGGTTCTTAGACTACGTAGTAGTACCTGAAGTATGTGGTCATTTGCAAAGAGGGCTACTGCGGCGGCGCTCACCGGCATAGAGAAGATGCGGCTGGAGGGGCGCCGCTTGGACAGCTTGGTCTGCGCGCATGTGCGTACAGCCGCAGGGGCGGGCCCCACAGGAGTGCGTCAGCACGGATGCACGCGTGCACAAAACACACAATGATACTACGGTACCGGTACAATTCATGCACATGGTGCGGAGCCGCACTGGTTTACAGGCTAGTACTTGCCTAAGTGGCCCAGGCATGTGTGGCACCACGGATTGCACGCTTCACATGGCCGGCGACGTGGCAGCTGCTGCGGCGAAACTGCACGAGGCGTGCTGAGCACATGTGCCGAGTGCGCCGGTGCAGCCGGCAAGGGCAGGCGCGGGCACAACAGTTAGTGTGTGGGTAAAACACGCATGCACTGGCAGAGGGGAGCGGCGGCTGACTGGTGGCTTACCAGCGGCTGCGCCCTGCTGGTGGCGAAGAACAGCGCCGCAATCAGCAGTCCCAGCAGCGTCATCTGCAGCAGCGGCAGCAGCGGCGGCGGCGGCGGGGGCGGCAATGCAAACCGCGCTGTCAGCGCCTGCCGGCACTACCATGTGTACCAGCTGCACAGCCGCGTATGGAGCGCAGTGCACGTATCGTGTTTGTTGGAAGTCATTGCACTTGTGGCGTGGGCGCGCGGGCGGGAGGGGTGGGGGGAGGGGGGCGCAAGCGGCCACTTCAACATTAGATTTCCACAAACTTTAACTTCCTGGATGCATGCAAGGCCCACCTGCGTGTCGCCCTGCTTGACGCCCCAAAGGTACAGGCTGCTGAGCATGTAGGCGCTGGTCAGGCAGTTGAGTGCGAGGATCTGTAGTGGCGGCGGCGGCAGTAGCGGCGGCGGCAGCGGCAGCGAGCAAAAGCCAGATCACGCCTAGTGTCGTGGGCAGGCGTTGCTCAAAGACCCAGCAGGGCAGCAGTGGATGTCCTATAGCTGACGCCGCTGGCTGCGCAGCTGCACATGCGGCACCAGCGGACAGCCATAGTCACAGGTGCAACGCCTCATGTGGTGCGGCTCTATGGTGCAAGGGGTGCCCCTGACGCTGTTATGATGCAGGCCCTGCTTCAGCTGTACTGGTCAGCGCGGGCGGGCCCCAGCTTTTTACCTTGTACACCTGGACAGGGCAGCAGGGCAAACATGCGAGGCAAGAGCGGAGACAGCAAGCAGGGTGAGTGGTGGCCAGTGTAAGAAAGGGGCGGGGAGGCAGAGCGGCACTGCGACGGTGCTCAGCACAGCAGCGCGCATGTGTGTGAGGTGTGCGGTACTGCCAGTCAAGTGCAGGGCACCGGCAGGCTCAACAGGGCACGCCCACACATGAATGCCAGTCTTTGCATTGGATCCCCAGTACACACTTCAGAGCACTTGTGAAGTACTTGTGATGTATGTACAAAAGGTGTGGCGCGAGTAGTACTTGTGTGACCTCCTTCAGCCGCACCCACACAGCATTCTGCGCCCCAAGCGGAACTTAATACCGGTACTGGTACTTCTTGGTTAATGCACAAAAGGGTGCCACAAGCGGGAAGCACGGGCGCCACTGCGGCCTGGCCAGTCCCAAGCATGCTACAGTGTGTGAACTTGGCGTGGCGGATGTAAGGAAGCGGCAGGTCAAGCCACCGGAGAGGTGTACATGGGCACATGTAACTATTATCTGTGTGTTACGTGGTCTTGCCGGTCTGGGGTCACTCCAGAGTGAGTGCCCTTTGTAGGGCGCGGAGGTTGTGCCGTCACAGAGGTGTGTAAGAACACCCTGAGGTGTACATGAACACATGTGCATGGACACATGGTACACGTGTTCATCCATGCGCTCCCTGGCTCACTTGCACCGTTGTGACGAGCGTGCCTGAGCGCGCACCGCCTCCGCCGCACTATGTGGACAGCACACAGTCAATGCTGTGATTCATGTGTTCATTCATGCGCTCCATGTCTCACCTGCATGGTTGTGACGAGCGTGCACCGCCCCTGCCGCACTATGGACAGCACGCAGTCGATGCTGCACGGCGGGGCGGCGGCACAACGACAGGAAGGTGGGGGCGACGCGCCATGCTGAGCCGTCAGCGCAAACACGCAACGCCACAGGCACATCCGGCAAGTGCCGTATGTAATATGGGTCACAGCGTAAAAGCTGTGCATTGTACCGGTACACCGTACACCGTATGTGGATACGGCGTATAGCACATTGAATGAATGCATGTGTACGGCAGATTTGCCACAAATTGCGTTTTGGGCGTAGACACACGTAGAAATACGCCGTACTTTGTATAGCGTATAACATACCTGTATGTTAGCTCAGGGTCACTTGAACAGGTGCACAGACATGAACACGTGCCATGAGGCAACACGCCAGACGGCAGCCACCTGATTTGTGCCAAGGTACGTGCCCGAGTGAATCACAAGGAACTCTTTTGGTGGCTCCAAACGTAACTTACCCCCCCGCGCATTGCCTTGCACGATTGGCTGCAGTAATTGTTAAGGTAGATTAATTGCAACGGTATCTGTGCGCCTCCCACAGCATCCCTCCCCGCCCCCCCCCCCTCTTTGGGCCCAGCAGAAGCACTTGCCCGCGCCAGCTGCTTATGGTACTGTTTTAGCGGCTGCAACGGTAACTTACCCCGCATTGTCTTGCGTCGCCAGCTGCAGTAAATGCTAAGCTAAATCGTTTTTGACGGTGTCTGTGTGCCTCCCAAAGTGGCATGCCCGCCCTCCTCCTTTGGGCCCAGCAGAAATAGTTGCAACCAGGCAAGTACGCCAGCACTAGACGGCATTGGACAGAGGGGCACTGGGTGGCAGGCTCACCTAGTGGTGCGCGCGGTGAATGGCGAGGCGATGCTGGCATCGCCCAGCCGCACAAGCGTGGGGTCCAGCTGCGCGCCGGGCGCCACACCGCCGCACAGTGGCAAAGGGGCGGCAACAGCACACGGCAGAGGGGAGGGTAACGGTCACCACCAGCAGCGGAGGCATGCAGGCGTGACTTGGGGAGCAACTGCCCAGTGCCAGCGCAGCCACATTGGTGCGGGACTTGCACCGCAAAGACTGCAAGGGGCGGGGATGCAGTGCCTGCAAGGCTCGCTGGCTGGGGGGGGGGCATCCACAGTGGTGGCAGGGGTATTCAGGGCGCCCCTCTTCCCCCGTCTCACGCCAAGCAGCACCGTCAGTCAGCCCTCGCTCTGCCGCCACTCACCTGCTGCTCCAGCAGCTCCGCCGACGCCGCCGCAGCTGCGCTGTGCTGCGAGGCGCCGCGCCTCCTACCGCCGCCGCTGCCACGCCGCGCGCGGGCGGTGCCGTGGTCCAGCCGCGCCTGCACACACACGGCCGACCAGGCAAGCGCACACGGGCGTGTGAGTCACTTGCGCCGCCGCTGGCGCGCTCGCTGGCCGCAGCGGTGGCTGTGCCAGTGGAGCTTGGCCCCGGAGCACACACACACCACCGGGTAAGCCGCTACAACGCGCAGGTGAGGCGGTGAGGCGTGCTGCCGCGCAGCGACAAGGTTCCCCATGGCTGTGCGGGCAAGGGTTTGGCGGAGGCAGCGCGAGGAGTTTACGGCGGCATGTGTCGCGGCAGTGGTGTGTGCAGGCGAGCATGGCCGTGTGCTGAGGTGTGGAGCAGCCCGGGCTGCAACGCTGGCGGCGGCGCCGCTGTGGTGAGCCGAAGCTTGTGGGTGCGGCCAGCGGCAGGAGCGCCGTGCTGGGCCAAAGGCGCGTGCTGCGGCGCAGCGGCAGGCGTGTCCGCCGGCGAGAAACATGCCTATCGTGACACCAGTTGCGCCGCCACCACAACCTCTGCTTCCACCGCTGCTGTTGCTACTGCGGTTACTGCTGCCGCTGTTGCCGCTGCTGCTACTGCTACTGCTAGTGCCACTTCCGCCGCAGCTGCACTCACCTGCAGGCGCTTTTCGAGCTCCGGGCTGTTGATGATGGACACGCCGGCGTGCGCTCGTTTCAATGCGCCCACGTCGTTGGTGCTGCGCCCGCGGCACACGCGTGCGGTGGCGGCGCAGTTGGAGGGGCACACAGTGTGCGGCGAGAGGCATACGGCATGGATGGTGCAGGAGCGAATGGGGGATGACACACATGGGAAAGAACCCCCCCCGAAGAGTCTGTGACCCATCCAAAAAGGCAAAGCCATGTGTGAGGAAGGCGGGCGTGCTGCAGGCTCTCCTGTTAGCACTTGTGTGAGGCCGGTATAGAGACGGAGGTGGACTGCCTGTCCTAGTTACTAGTAGTACTGTAACTGCACCCTCTGGGCAGAGGGGGCATTCACAAACTGCATGTGGCTTTGCCCGTTCCGGGCGAGTGACATACTGAAGTACTTTTTGGGGCCGGGGGCGGCAGCACCAATGCTAAGAAAGGGCCGGAGGGAGGGAAGCATCCCCAGCTTGGAATGCGCTTGCTTGACACGTGTGGGGGTTCCTTCAACTTGAACAAACGACCATTTGTGATGGGGGCTCTCAGGGCCGCCAGGGACTAGGGACTGTGTTAGTGTTCTGCGACACAACAAGACACATGTTGGATATTGCCTACCATAGGAGGTAGTGCCTACTTGCCCCCCCCCCCGCCTGCCGGTTAACTGGGTTAACAGATGAAGACTACGACTCGCCAAGTCCAAGTCGGTCTTGTTACGATCGAACAGGGGGACCGCGCCAACTTGCTGCATACAATCCAGCCTGTATGATTCACAAGCCAACTTTTAAGTGCTCTTGTTTTATTGAGACATAGCTCCTAAGTGCACTCTCAACTCCAGTGCAAACTGCAGGGGTACGCGAGTTTCGCGCGCAGAGGAGCCGCCAACTGCGGCCCTGCATGCAGTGCCACAAGCAAGCCCCCGCAGCGCGCGTGTGTGCAGTACAGTCACCACCAGCGCGGCACACGGCAGCGGCGGCAGCGGCTGCGGCGGACGGGGGCGCTTGGGCACTCACCCATCGCCGCACATGAGGGTGGTCCGGCCCGCCGCATTCAGCGCCGCCAGCACCTGCGCCACCGCCCACACACGCCAAAACACAGCGCAGCAGCACAGTGTAGCAGCAGGGACGCGCAAGTCAGTGACAGCAAGTGGGTTGTATAGAACGGGTGGGTGTGGTGGCGCTCTGGGTGTAGCAGCTGTGAGACTTATCAGTGTGTATTATGTTGACGGCACGTCCACATAGACTCACATAAACAATGTGTTGAAACCCGACGCTATGTATACTTCAGTGTAAACGATTTGATGGGGGGGCTGGCATGTTATCCACAACCCGCACAAACATCGGCGCGGCGCGCCCGCCCAATACTCTGGTGTTTGCTGTGTGCGGGGAGGTTTGACTGTGTTTTGTGTGTGCCGCAGCGCCGGTGGTGTGCGCCTGGCACTGTGGATGAAAAAACAATGAAAAAAAGCAACCGCGCCAGATGGTTATGCACACATATAGGTGAACAGGGTATTCATATAGATATATATAGGTGAACAGGGTATTCTACACTATATTATATTATTACACAGGCTGTGGTTCTCTACACAGCGTGGGTTGCGGCATGATGCAGGGTCTCAGGGGTCTACAACGTTGGTGTACCGTGTTGTTCCGAAGCAGCCGCCCGGGGCGAAATCTGTGTGGCATTGCATATTTTGTGCCTCTGGAAGTACATCATGCGCCACATTGTTCCGCGTTGACAGCTGTAGTGAATGCTAGCGATTGTTACTTGCTTCAAGTACATATTCTTCGAAGTACTTGTCTTGGCTGTTTGAGTGGCTCCCAAAGTACCCCCCCCCCCCCTTTACTGTGTCCCTCCCACAGTGTCCGGGCGCGCGGCTACTTTGGAACAAGACTGTAGCGACATCTAAGTGCTTCTTGAACTATTTACACACTTCGAGAAGTATTTACACACTTCAAAAAGTATGCCGTATATTTTTATCCACGCTGCTACATGCCGTGGCGTGTGCGCCATCTCACCAGCTCCTTCTGGTCGGGGCTGACCCTTGCAAACACGCTCACGTGCTGGCACAGCTGCGGAGGCACACAGGCGGTGGGCGTGGGCAGGCGAGGGCGCCAGGGGCTGTGTAGTTAGCCAATGCTTTCACGTGTCATGTTTCGCGGCTGCGAGGGCGCGCGGCAGGGCACCCACAGCCATGGCCACAACCCCACAACCTCCCATGATTCAAAACCACATAATTGCAGTACATTCTGAGTCGGAAAATGACGCTGAACCTCGGCACGCGCCGCATGGCCAGCTAGTGGAAGAAACGGCATGCACTGCACTGCTGCGGCAGCGGCTGCACATTCACACATGCACGCGCGAGTACAGCCCTTGTCGGCACCTGGGGGTGGGGGGGGGATCTTAGGAGGGGGGGGTCGTACCTTACTCAGCAGTGCCATCGCCGCGGCCGCGACGTCTGCAGGGTCGTGCTCCATCCCCGCCTGCGCGCCAGCAGCACACAGCGCCGTGCATGCACACGCCAGCGGTGAGAATGACAGCAGGGCGGCCAGGCAGCCGCAAAGGTGTTAGGCCGCTGCCACCACAGCTGAGGCGTCAGGAAGGAAAAGGGGGCAAGGCAGGTGTCCGGTCCGCCCGGGCAGTGGCTTCCGCGCCATGCGTGTGTTTCGCAGCATCCAATCCGCGGGTGGCTGACACGGTGGGGCACAACATACAGGCACCGCAGACGCGTTCCACCAGCCAACATGGTACCTGCTGGCTGTCGGAGGCGAGCCTGGCGGTGCCGTGCACGCCATGTGCCGGGCACCGTGCGAGACATACCTCGGAGGCTGTGGGGGCGCCCGTGGGGGGGGCGGTGCCGCCCGCACCGTGCACCAGCGCAGCGAGCACGTCGCCTGTCACGCACAGCGCATGGTCCTGGCAGGGGGCACAGGGGGCCACAGGGGGCAGGGGTCCCGGGGGGGGGGGGGCTTGTCAGCACAGGTGTGTGCTCAGCAGCAGTGCGGTTAGGGATGGGCGGCGCAGTGCCAGGAAGTGCCAGTCACGCACAGCGCCTGGTCCTATCCAGCGCCACAGGCAGGGGGGGCATGGCGGCGTTTTGTGAGCACCGGTGCGTAAATCCATGGGGGGGGCTCCTTTCATGGATACCTGAGTTTGTTGGTTGCGCCGTGTTCTGGGTCACTTGGAGATGGGGGTCGTCATCGCGCACAACTAGCAGGTGGGAACAGACAGCCATAAGCTGGCTTATAAGGTACTTCGTGAAGTACTACTACTTCAGTAGCACACTTTCGAATTTGTGGCTGTGGTCTCCACACAAGCTTGCAAGGTTTCAAGTGCTCAGCAGCAGCACGGGTAGGGTTGGTGGGCGGCGCAGTGCAAAATGCGCCACACACAGGCCCCTTGTCCGCTGCCGAGCGGATAGGGCCGTCAAACTGTTCGCAGGGACACCGGGGGGGGGGCAGTGGCGGCGGGAACGGGCGGCTTACCCTGGCCAGCGAGGGCAACGCGTCGGTGTCCAGGGGTATCGGCTCGCCGGCCTCTGCACCGCTGCCGGGGCTGTCCCCTGCCAGCTGCGGCAGCACAGAGCGGAATTGCGGTGAGCCGAGCCGGTGAGCGCTTTGCGCCACCTTGAGAGCTGTCTAGCGAAAGCGTGCAGTGGCGGCGATAAGTGCCGCAGCATTCTGGGCCGGCGTGCATCGGCTTCCACGCGCGGCGCGGAAGGTGACATGCACGTCTGCTACAAGGCAGCGGCGAAGAGGGGCGCGCTGCCGAACGCGCGCTCGCGCGGCTGCAGCTACGCCAGCGGTGACAAGTGCCAATGCTGCAGCGCGAGACACACTCCGCGGTGAGAGCACGCACAAGGAAGTTTGGGGGGGGGGAGTGGCACGCACCAGCCGCCGCCACACCGCCCCGCCCTCGCCGCCGCCGGCGCGCGCCACCGCCAGCACCAGCGTGTGCTGCGGCGCGCAGGAGAACATGCCCACCTGAGCGCAGAAGGAAGCAGCAGTATCGGCAGCGAGCAAAGGATGAGCTCAGCAGCTGAACAAAAGAAGTATTTGTTTGTGCACACATACTTTGCCATGCATTTGCCTTGGCACCCAGTGGCCGTGCTGGCATACATGACATGGGCTCTTGCACGCCCACAAGTGCAAAAAGATGAAACTGCCAGTAGTAGTACAACTAAATGCTTCAGAGGTATTCTCAAGAAGTGAATGCTGGAGCGTCAGGATGGGGGCAGCAGCGTGCAGCCACACACAGCAGAGCCGCTGCTGCGCTGCGCCTTCAGCGGGCAGCTGCTGGTGACCCGCTTCCCCAGTGCTCTGCACTGGTAATGACGACTTTTTGGCAAGAACGCAACTACCCGCGCCCAGGAAATTTGAAGGGGGGGAAGGGGTACGGCGGTGGCAAGATGTTGGCCACTTGCATGCCAGCTGCCGCTGCCACCGCGACGGCACATGACACGCGATGCAAGCGCGCTGCATGTTGCGGGGAGCGCTGGCGGCACATAGGTGCGCACTGTCAACAACACCACACTGAAACCCGCCATATGCCCACGTGGAATGCTACACGCATAACAGCGCTGGCCGTCGCCTGATGGCAAACTGACGATGCGCGCCTGCCACTGCCCAAAAAGACATCGCCATTGCCCAAGATGTATTGGCTGTATTTTGCAATTTTCACTGGTTGACATTTTGCTGGTGTAGTATTGTTTTTCGCGGCAGGGCAAGGGGGCTGCACCGCCGCGGCGCCGCCAGGTTCCGTGTCCGCTGCTGCTGCTGCAAGGATGCGGCAGCAGGTGGTGAGGGTGCCTAGACGTGAGTGCGCAGCGGCACTGTGCGTGGAGGTGCAGCACATCTCTATGCTGTTCCCCCCCCGCCATATCTGAAGCACTGGGCAATCGCTCTGTGTGTTACACCACCCCGCGCTGCGCCACCATGGTTGCGTTGCAATCAGTACGCGCTCAGCAGACGCAACAGGCTGTGCAGCTGCTTCGGCAAGCTGTTGGGCAGGCCCTGGACAGATGCAAACGCTCTCTAGCTGCAGACTGATTAGGTATGCACACGCGCACCTGCCGAGCGACGTCTGCGGACGTCAGCGCGCTGTCGCCAGTGATCATGACCGTGGCGTGGCTCGACTCTGCGGCCATGCAGCAGCAGCAGTGGCAGGTGGTGGAGGTCACAGGGCGCCATTTCGCACGGCGCGGGGGGGGGGCGGGGGGGCACATGAGGGCAGCCACGCACTGCCTGGCCGCATGTGTATGCCGCACTACCGTCTAGCTCCAAAGTAGTTGCCCGGGGCAGTTAATTTTGTTTGGCACAAAACAACGTAGGGGGGCAGTTACTTTTGCAGGCACACACAGCCACACACGGACTTGCAAACAATTGAACCATGTGGGTTTCTATAGCTATCAATGCAAGCACTGTGTGGGGGGTAAGTTACTTTGGGGACAGCCAAAACAATTGTCCAAAGGAGCTGCCCCGGGCAACTACTTTGGAGCTAGACGGTACTGAAGTATGTGGCAATGTGGATGGTGTGCAGGCACATGCTCATGGGTTTTGCCGGCCTTGTGTGTACAAGCAGACATGGATGCTACTACAAGTGAGTGGCATGCAGATGTCTCATGCCGCAGCCGCGCGTGCGCACGCGCAGGCGAACCAGCACGCCCCAAGCATTGACCGTTGTGCACACAGGGACAGGAGAGGCTAAGACATACACCCACAACACAACTGTACGGTGCACCAAGCACACGCCTCGCCCTCTCATGCAAGCAAACAAAAACACTGTTGCCATTGACAACGGCTACTGCACTGAACAATGCATGCATTCGATGCTGCAGCGCTCTCACAAAGTCAATGCCTAGGCCAGCGTAGCACATGCACATGCCTTGCAGCTCCTTGAGCACTTGCGAGGAGTGGGGCTTGAGGGGGCAGCTCAGCACCAGCAGCCCCGCAAAGCGCATTCCTGCGGGTCAATGGCAATGCATGCGGCGGCACGCGAAGACGCATCAGCCCCTTGGCACCAGCACCGTGTGTACCAGGTGCCCGCCATGAGGGTAAGGGAAGTGCCGCCGGCCAATGCACAGGCCCAAACGCAGCATGTCAGGCGTGGCGGCAATGTCGTGTATGCCAGGGGCGTGCCATGCCGTCGGCATGTTCGTGCATGGTGCTCCAGTGGCAGGGCAAGTGGCATATGCCAAGTCGGCATCATCGCAACGCCCGTAGCCCCATTGCTGCGCCCCGGGGTCTCGTGGCAGCAAGTACAGGCCCCCACAGCGCGTGCCTGGACGGGAAGCTTGCCAGTTGTGCACACAGCGCTGCGCCGAACGCGCAATGGTGGCTCAGCTTGGCCGTGTGTGTGGTAAAAAGCGGGCACGCGGTGCGCCCGCAGGTGCAAATTGCGTGTGTCGCGTGGTTGTGGCGCGCCACGTGTGACTCAGGGGCACGCGGCGCAAACTGCTGACAAGCGCGCCGGCGCGATTTGGCCAGTCGCAACGGCACCATCTGGCCGCCGTGTGCGGCAGTCGGTACGCCAGGCATGCACGGCGCGCACATGCAATTGCTGTACGCACGAAGGCGTCCAGGCCTGGGATGAAGCACGCAGCGTGTATGCACACACGCGCACGGCACATGGCCGTGGCGCGCCGAGGGGCGGCTCTCACCGGACTCCGCTTGTGATCGCGGCCACCTTGCGACAGCCTCGGGCGTCGTGCCCGCGGGGAGCTCCCTGCTCGCGCGGCAGGGGGGGGCGGGCAGCGGCAGACGTGCTGTGATCCCGGCACTTCAAGTGTACCCTGCGGAATCCCTAGCCCTCGAGGTTACTGACCGGCGAGGATAAGATGTGTGGGCACTAGAAGGTGTTGAGCTCGTGGAGGAACTCGCCCCACGGGCTTCGGCCTGGCATTCTGCCCCAGTCACGGCAGTGTCTGGGCTTCGCACCGTTTGAGGTTTCATGAAGTGCAATTTGTGAAGTTGCAGCATGTTTAGCGCAAGTGTGCTCTATCACTGCCTGAGTGACTGTGGCACGGGGGGCGTCAGTGCTGCGGCGCTGTGCCCACAGGCAGGGACGGGACCACAGCACAGAGGGGTGGGGGCGGGGATTCACGGGTGCAGCTGCCATGTGCCCCCCACAGCAACGCCAAGTGTGGCTGTGGAAGGGCAGGAGAAAGGCTGGGCGCGGCGAGAACGAGGGAGTGGCTCACCTGAAACACAACGCCAGCACTCGTCGGCCCCTGCGCAGCAGGCACACAAGCGCGCACGATCGCGCAGGTGCACGCCGGCGGGGCGCGGCGCCGCAAGAGCTCGTCAGCGGCGTTTGCGCCACATGGTGGTGACGCGCGTGAGTGCAGCCGCATGCTTCAAGTATATGGCGCTGCCTGGAGCGCACGCATTCGACATGGACATGCGTTGCGCCTTCACAGGTACGTGGCAGTAGAGGCACCCGCCGGGACAAAGAGTGGCGGCGGCCATTTTCGAGCTTATGCAGGCGCCTGAGACTAGAGCTTAGGGTGGACGAACACAGCGCGGTGAGCGCACGTATGCACGCGTGTGGCAGCGGGCGCGCACAGGCAGGCGTGATGGAGAGACTGGCGGTAGAAACACGAGCGTGGTCGCAATGGCACACATTGCCAGCTTTTTCGCTACCTGTCTGATTTTCTCGCACCGTGCGCAAAGGGCTTTCCGCGCCCTAAGCGGAGTTTAATAAAAGTACACAGCCTGCACGCGTTTACACGGCGGGGAGGCGCACCTGCCCATGTGGTGCAGATAGCCGGCGCGGTAGTCAGACGGCGCGTCCGTCAGCAGCGCCTGCAGCTCACACGGCGGCACACGGTGCACACGGCGATCGGGAGGTCAGAGGTGGCGCGCACGCGCCGCTGGGTGCAGCGGCGCCCAGCCCGGGTGCCGCAGTCACAGGGCTAATGCCCGCAGTCACAGGGCTAGATGCCCGGCGTCGCTCATGTGCTCAGCAGAAGGCAGCGTGCGCCATGGCCGCCGCCACGCAGTGGTGAGTGGCGGTGGCAAGTGGCGGGCCCCACAGGGCAGCGCGAAGGCCGCTGCCGCCTACTGCAGCTATACGCACCTCCATCTCTTCTGGCGCTCCCTTGGACACGAGCCACAGCCGGCTGGCATCCGCACTGGCGGCGGCGGGCCCCTGGCGGCGAGTGAGTGTGGCACAGTGAGGGTGGCATGGTGGTGAGCCGTTGTCAGCAAGACACGCTGTTAGTGGGGCTTTGATTGTGACACGGCCCGTACAACTACTCAGTCTGGTGTGTGGTGTCGGCCGCAATAAGCTCATGGGGCTGTGTCTGCCAGCACATTTTGTGGGCTGCTGCCACCACCGGTATCATCTTGTTCCGAAGTAGTCGCCCGGGGCTGAAACTTAAAAAATATATTGCGTGCCTTCCAAAAAACTTACCCCCCACATGTTTGTACACTGCCAGCTATAGTCAACGCTAAGGTGTACTACTTGACTGACAATAGTTGGTTGACTGGCTCCAGACTAGCATGCCCCCCCCCCCAATGTATTCCCAACCTGCCAGCGCTTCAGCGCGCACGGCTACTTCAGAACACAACGGCGCACGCGCGCGCGTTACGTGAGGGGGTTGACAAGGCAGCCTCTTCTCCACCCGCACACGCACTTGTAGTGATGGGTCACAGCATATAAACTTTGCGTTTGTCGCCGTACCACTTATGTACAATCGGCGTACAACGTATTTCAAAGAACGCACCGACTTCAAGTATACTTCGAAGTACACAGCAAATATGCCATGCATCCGCGTTTTTCGGGCGTAGAAATACGCAGGAGTACGCCTCACTTTGTACGATTGTAATACCGTAAAACGCATAAAGATACGTTATGCGCCGTGGCCCATCACTGCACACTTGCCTGTACCGCGCCAGGGGCCCTGGCGACATTGCCGACCACGGTGCTCATTCGGCGCAGCGCGGCGTCAAAGGGGAAGGTGTGGTAGATGCGCAGAGGCACGCTGCCCGCCGACGCGGCCGCCAGGGATGGCAGCACCTGGCACGGCGGCGGCAGAAGTGGCAGCGGCAGGGCGGGCGCTCAGAGCCGCGCTTTTGAGTTGTGCATGGTGTGTGAAGGGTGTGTGTGTGGGATGTGGCAGCAGGGGCGGGGTGGAGGAGCCCCGTGTAGGGTGGAGGAGCGCCGTGCCCAGGTGTGCACACGTGTGCACTTTTGCATGTCAACAGATGCCGGCATGTGCACTACTTAGCAGTGGTTGCCTTTGGTTCTTCAGAAAAATTTGTGCGTTCGTGTGCATATGCTGCCGGGCATGTGCCATGGCCACGAGCGTGCTGGCATGCACGCCATGGGCTCTTGCATGCCCACAAGTGCAGATAAATATAACCGCTCAGTTAGTAGGTGGCTGGGGAGACCGATATAGGGTGCTAGGGGCGGCGGTGCCTGTGTCAACAACAGCACAAGCTGGCGCAACGCCACGGTTGGCCTTGGATTTGCACGCGTGTAAGTGCCTCTGGCGGCAATGTCATAAGGGGCGACCACCTTTGCTTGCCCTGCAGAATGCATGCGAGGCACCAGCGGCAGCAGCATAATACCAAGCACACAGGCGTGCTATTGGGGAATGGCACAGCACGGTGCGCTGCTCACATAGCCGGGCGCGCCACACATCCACCCAATGCCCTCCAGCGTCGCTGCCTCAAGCGGGTCACCTGGCGGCGCAGCAGTGGGCACGGCACAGCGGCAGCAAAATCACGTACAGTCCAACATCTTTATAGTCAAGCCAGTGGCCCCGAGCAGCACCACCCTGTGCAACGTTGGCGTTAAGTCGGGTTGAGGTGTAGGGGCAAGTCGTGTGCGCCACCGCTTGTGCACCAGCATCAAACTTGGTGCCAGCAGCGCACAGGCGGGTGCAAAGTTACGGCACGTGCGAGCCGCGCAGCAGGGCGCGCCAGCCAACACTTCTCGCCAAGCAGCGGCGGCATCCAACATCACTCGGGCAGTGCAGGGGATGCTGTTGTGCGCACGACGGCGGTGTCCCGGTGCTTACCTGCAAGCCCGCCATGCAGCGCCACCAGCGAGTGGCACCCGCCCAGCACTCTGTGTGACGGCAGGAGGCAGCGTGTTGGTCGCATGAGAGACTGGCTGCTGCGACAGGCATCACAAGGGCGGATACTGCATGACATGCGCCCGTCCACAGGGTCTCAAAGGGGTTTTGGGGGCCTGCCTGGGCAGTAACAGTGGCGGCAATGCGATGCCCCCAGCCCAGGATGTGGTGGTGCAAACTGTGAAGTGCTGCAGCAGCCACTTTCAGGTCTCCAGGTCTCAGAAATTTGGTACAGCCCCACTGGTGCTGGCAGAGCAGTGGAGAACACGCTTTGCCATGCGCGCCACGCCGCCCCCACGCACCTAGTGCGCGCAGCATGGAAAGAAGACCGACAGCGTTATCAGGTTCTGCCTAACGCATTGGCGGCGGCGCACACAGCGTGCACCAGCGGCGGCTGCGGCACACTAGCTCGCCACACCATCATGCCGAGGGGTGTGTACCATGCGCTTACAATTTACTGCGGGGTAGTGTCACCCCCCTAGCACCCCGCAGTAACGCAAGACCCGCACTGAATCGAACAGGGCAATTTGCCTTGTTATACGGAATCATGGGGTATGTGACAGGTCCCTGGACCCCGCAGTAAACCGCACACTGCACCAAATTGAAGCGCACTAAGCACGCGAGTGCACTGCACCTCAGGACATCCACCCCCAGCTTGTCCGGCCTCAGCGCCTGCGCGCGCGCGGCGGCAGCAGCGGCACCGCAAAACTGTCAGTCACGCGTGTGATCACCAAGCACGGTGACTGCTGGAAGCGCACCAGAGAAAGGGAAAGGGGGTGCCGCTGGCGGCGGTGGAGTGCACCCCTCTTGCCGCCTTGCTGCTGAGCACAGTGCTGCCGCAAGGGCCGCGATCCACGGCGCACGCCACGCGTCACAGGCAGACATCACACTGTGTGCGCACATACCATGAGGGGAAGCGATACCCAGGAGCGTTTGGTGTTGACTCAAATAAGAACACGCAAAACACATGTGACTTCATGAAGACGTTGTGGTAAGATAGCGAGTACCAATAACAGCCCAACCAACAAGGCTCAAGAAAAAAAGTGAACAACGGGGCAAAACAAACACATGTTTCGTACCTTGCGCATGCTCCCCCCCCCCTGCTGGCCGCCCCCCTCCCCGTCCTTTGCCCCCTGGTCTTTTGCGGGCTGGGATGCCAGCATGGACGGTGGCACGCCCGCCTGCACAGTTGACACGTGAGGGGCCGACATCAGCAAGAAAAGGGCGGATGGCGGCGTCAGGTTGCGCGCGGACTGCCGCAGGCACGCAGCAGTGGGTGCGGTGCTGGATTGTGAGAGGCTTAGACACAGCATTGACAGCACTGCAGTTGAGGCATTGCCCCCCCCCCCCCCCTCGTTTTCTATTTGGTGGGCACAATGGTTTGGCAGTGCGCATATATTCGAAGCACTTCGAAGTACTTCAATCACGGTACCTGGTACCATATACAGTACATACTTAAGTACTACAGTATTCGTAAAGTATGCAGTGATATACTACACTCATGTGCGCAGGAGACAGTGACTCACCACCCCCTTGAGGACCAGGCTGTCGCTGGTGAGGGTGCCCGTCTTGTCGAAACAGCACGTGTCGACCTGCGCACGCGCGGCAGCCGCAGCACCGCCAGTTGTCAGCGTCCCGGCATGCGCACACTGCAGCGCCCCCAGATGACCAGGTGCGCTGCTGCTGGTGCCGTCGCAGCACAGGAGCACACCGGGCTGCCTACATGCGCATGCAGCCAGCAGGTGCCTCACAGAGTACCCCTTGCGCCGCCCTGATTGGCCACCCACCATGTAACATCAGCTCTTTCCATGCAGCAGCGACTCGTGCAGCAATGTGCACGCTCTTGGCCAGCTACATGTTGTGTCACACAGAGCAGGCACCAGCAGTGGAGTGGGCGCACCTCTCGCACCTCGTTCTGCCATAGCAGCAGCAGCAGCAGCAGCAGCGGCAACGGCGGCATCCGTAGCAAGGCAAGGGCATGGCGGCGCCACGCGGCACATGCAGCAGGGGGCTGTCTGCGTGCACGCACACACCTTGCCGGCAAGCGGTATCCGAAACGGCTCCGTGCAGAAGATTGACACGTGCTGCAGCGCCGCCAAGCTGCACTCACAACATGCGCGCACACCAAAGGGCAGCGCCGCACACGCAGTCAGTGCAACCCCAGAGCATGCAGGCAGCAGTGCTGGAGAGGCATGCGCTGCAGAGGCGCAGCCCACGGCGTCTGCAGGCAGCTAACAGATGGGCATGCGGGTGCGCGCTGGCAGCGCCGGGGGGCAGCAGCGGCCGTAGGGTTGTGCACCACTGGTGCTGGCAACCGCCGGCTCAACCAGTTGCCTAGGCCGCGAGTCAATGGGACACCGGCGGTGAGCGCCACACAGCAGTGCGACTGCGAATGCAGTGCCCTGCGGTCGTTGCTGCTACTGAGCACACACGCACAGCCACATGGGGCTAGCGAGTGCGGCCGCCACAGGTGCTAGGCAGCCAGGGCAGCAGTGGCACTTGCCTGTTGGTGACGGCGAGGCTCAGCTCCATAGGCAGCTCCGGCGGCACCACGCTGGTCACAATCATGATGCAGTGGAGCACCAGCTTGAAGCGGTTGCGCACCGGGTCCTGTGAGGCACCAGGCAGCCAGCCGGCCGGCAGCCACAATGGCAACAGCACGCAGGTCAAGGGATGCTACCGTGCACGGGGGGCGGCGGCATAAGGGCACCTGGCTCGCAGCAGAGGTAACTTTGGCTAGGCGGCGCTGATTGCTGATTGGGTTTGGTGCAGAAGGCAGCGGTGCGCTGCCAGGCTGCGGAGGGGCGCTTGGCGCCTACTATGCAAGTGCTGAGTCAGAGGGCCATGAAGCACCATGCGGCTTGCCCCTGTCAGCATTGTGACACAGTGGTGTTAACTCGCTGGCGGCGGCTGCCGTACACAGCCGCACATGGCACGGTCGCCGCCGCCCATAGCTGCTGTGCGCCGCGCAGCAAGCGGCGCTGCTCGCTCCGCTTCTATCCTCAATAGCCCCGGTCACATGCTCGCTTCAACTTTGCTTGACCTCTGTGCGACGCGCACAGCACTTGGTGCCGACACTTTCCATACAGGTTGATACCTGTCCCATTCACAAGAAAGTTTGTGTGGTGTCACAGCACCAGCGAGAGTGCGGCTGGCCGCAGGGCGTCGTCGCACCTGCACACCCTGGTGCAGCACGTACGCCGCCGCCGCCAGCGCCAGCGCCACCAGTATGCCTATAAAGACTGCGGTCTCACTGCAAAGAAAAGCACGCATCAGAGTGGCAGCGGCAGGGGCGGGCGGCGCCAGCACGAGTCCACGTCACAATGAGGTAGCTGCCATCGGCGGCGCCGCTGCCATGGGGGGTGAGCGGGCGCAGTGCGGGAGGTGCTGATGTCCGCACTTCTGCAGAGCATGGGGAGGGGGTTTATGTGTCGGCGAGTGTGTGTGCGGGGTGCAGTTTGCCTGTGGCAGCGCGGAGCCAGCCAGGTGATGGCGCGGCAGGTGTGTGCTGCTGCCGCGGGAATGCAACGCTGCCGGCGGTGTACGGCGCTGACTGCTGCCAGAGCGCATATGCGCGGGAGCAGGCAACCTTGCACAGACACTCGCGCCTGCATCAAAGTGCACGCAGGGCCGCAAGCATGGCGCACAGGCAGCCGCAGCCGCTCTGGTAGCGGCGGGCGCGCGCATGCGCACCTGCTGCAATGCAGCCTGAGGCGCACGACATCACGCGGGTTGCCAGAGCCAAAGCAACAGCAGGTGTGCACAGAGGCTCAGGCATACAGCCGTGGCAGCTGCGGCCGTCAACATCGTTCGTGACTGTTGCAGCCGCTGCTGGAGTGAGCAGCCGCTTTGGTGGCGCGCGGACGGGTACACACCTGCCGCTGCCGGCGGTCATGCGGTCGCTCGCAAAGAGTATGGTCTTCATAAGCTGCCCTTGACTCGTCTCAAAGCCTGCGCAAGCGCATGCCACCATCACGCGCGTATGCTGCCTTGAGGCGCAGGCATTGGCATAGCTTTCAGTGGTACAGTAGTGGGTGACAGGCAACGCAGCAAGGGCGCTGGATGCGGCAACTCACCCACACCGGAAACGGCGTGCCCGGTGGCAACCAGAGAGGGTGCGAGCCAGCTGCTGCCGCCAGGGTGCTTGCTACCAATGGCATAGCCAGAAAGGCAAACAGAGCAGCAGGTGCTGCAGCGGTGGCTGTGTGAAGCACTGCATGGACCCATGGTGATGTGGTACGGGAGCAGGTGCTGGTCGCCCTCAGCGATGTGGTGCACAACGCATTGTGCTGGCGAAGCAGGCAGGCAGGGAGGAGAGACAACTATGGCCACACTGCACTTCGCATTTTCTGTGTTGCACACGTGCAGCGCCTATGCAAGGTAAGGTTTGCAGTACCCCATTTCACATTTGCAAGTGCCTGCTTTATGTGACCAACTGGTGGTCAGATAATGGCAGCAGGTTTGTGGTGCTGGTATTGCTGATTGTGCTGCAGGACGGGGTGACCTGGGTACCACGGCGCAAAGCTGTTGACCTGCACACCAAACGACAAAACACCTGCGGCGTATTACATACACATGCACACATGCGCTTACATCCTAGTAGACGTACTTTGAAGTACATATACCATGTGTACTATACTACATACTTCAAGTAGTAGAACTTGAAGTACCGGTACACACATACTGCTAGTACGCCGTAGGAGCACTGTGCCATGTTCAGCGGTTTCAATTGTGCTCGTGCGCTGTACATTCTGCGCTGCGCCAGCACGCATTTGGTGCGTCATGCGCCATGACGCGTCCGTGGACGTGCGCACAGTCGAGCACAATGCCCACCTGTTCTGAGTACAAAGCACAGGCAGCCATCGTCAGGCGTGGGCGGCACGCCTACACAGCACGGGCCAACACGGGCGGAAAACAGACGCGGGCGGCACCGCAGCACATGTGAGTGACAGTGGGGGGGCGCCGCGTGCGCGAAAGCAGAAGCGTCGCAAACGAAGACGCTGGTATACACTTCGCAAGTATACTGAAAGATGTTGTTTCATCACGGTGACATACGCCGTGTATCATCATAAACTACGGGTAGTCAACAAAACTTGGCTGCCACTACCGTGTGCGCGTGTGTGGTATGTGTGGTCGTATTTGGTGCTGCTGCACTACGTGCACAATATTCAGGAATGGTTTGAAGCGTTTTTGGAGGGGGGATAAAGTGGCATGCTGCATACTCCAAGTACTTGAAGTAGTAGGCTTGCAACCCTAGAGTGCAGCGCAGCAGGGCAAACCGCACACCGCGTTGGAATGGGTGCACGGCGCACATGTGCTACACGCGCATGCACGTCGGCACCAAATTCCTGCCATCGGTAGTCCATGCAAATGACAGTGTGCAATGCTCCAGCGCCAATGCACCCCACCGAGAGAGACACATAGGGAACAGAAGTGTGTGCATGCCGTGCGAGCATTCGCACTGCAGTTTACAGGCGCACCTGGCGCGGCAGTGGCGGCCCCTCCCTGGCTGTGCTGCACCACCTGCACCAGCAGCCACGCGGCATGCATTTTCACACACAAACGTAGCAATGTAGAGTCAGAGCAGGCCATGGCCGGTCCACCCATTGCAGACAACGATGCCAAGCAGCAGCAGAGCCCCCCACCAGGTGGGCACGCCTGGTATTGTGACACCAATTGACTCGCTGCCATATGCCCACAGCGGTGCTGCTGCGCCCTGCGCCCACGCCGACCACCATTGCCACACCCCAACAAACACAGCCCACCTGCCAACAGCAAGCCAGAACATGCACAAGCACCGCTGCCATGCGGCGCGGGGCAGCGCCCCCCCCCCCCCTTGAACCGCCAGCGCCAACGCCGCGCAAGTGCACGCAGGCATGCAGTACGGCGACGGACGCGTGCCCTAGCGCAGCGCCAGCGCGGCGCGTGTGCATGCAGGCGCATGTTCGCGCAAGCACGGCAGCGTCGCACACTGCCCAGGCGCATATACATTCTGCATAGCCCTGTACAAGCCCCCCCTCATGCACTTCTTCTGAAGTATATGGCCCGCGGTGCTACCACACCGATTGTTGTCGCTGACGCTTCTGGGCGGCGTTACATAGCGTGATAGACGGCACACACTGGCATTAAATGCCCGGGTTTTTGGCTGAGCCGGGTGTCACTGGGGTGCGGCTGTGTAGCTGCCGCAGCCCCCCGTGTGTGCCCTGGTGGCGTGTGCCCCCGGGGGCCGCTGCCAAGGAAGTGAGCGTGGTGCAGCGCCGCCCTGTCGCCTCGGCTGAGCACGTGCGCTCCCCGGGCATTTAGACGTTTTCGCAGGCAAAAACGGGTCCGTTTTCTAGCGCGGCTAGGGCGCACTGTGCCCCGGCGCATCCCGTCCCGCACGTTAAGCGTGCGGCGGTGCGGCTGCGCGCCCTGTGAGCTGCTGCCAGCTACTGCCCCCTACCTGCTCACAAGAAGCTGCTGAGCAAACCCGAAACGCCCTCGTGCACGGCACGGCCAGGGCGCACGGAGCCCCGGCGCGTGTCCGGCACAGCGAAGCACTTGCACAGGAAGCATGAGGTGCGGTGGCGGCGCGCCCCCTGTGCTGTCGCGCACCTTTGTTCCGCTGAGCACCACGTGGCGTCGGTGCTGCGCGTCCGCGCCGTCGCTCAGCTCCAGCGCGCCGTCCGCGCTTGCGGCGCTCTGCTCAGCACACGCAGTGCACGCGGCCAACACACACACACACACACTTACGCGCGCGGGCGTCACAGTGACTGCGGTGACCACCCACGCCGGCGGTCACACGCTAGCACGCCGTGCAGAGCACCAGGCGCACGGCCACGCGCTCGCACCCTCATCGGTCACGCCTACACGGCCCGGCTGCGCAGCAGCTGTGGACGCATGCATGCCAGTGCATTCACAGTGTGGGGGCTGCTGGTGGCCAGCTGGCGGGGGGGCAGCAGTGGACCTGGCAGCGAAAATGCCTCGTTGGTGCTGTGAGCGCGTGTGCACCCCATGGAAGCGGCGTACCACGCACCTCCTTGACCTGCGGCGCGCTCTCGCCCCTTCAAGCTTGCTAATGTCCTTGGCAGCGGCTTTTTATAGGTGCTGTAGTGGCCAAGTGGTTCCGTGGCCGCGCGCGGCGCGAGGGGAAGGGCAGGGCGGCGGCACCGCGCACGACAGCACTGGCCAGCTGTCTGACCTGGAAGCAAAGACGCCTGCTTGGTGCTCTGAGCGCGTGTGCGTATTATTGGAGCGCCATACAACGCACCTCTTTGACCTGTGGCACGCTCTCGCCGGTGAGCATGGCCTCGTTGACGACGCACCCGCCGCGCAGCAGCAGCAGGTCGCACGGGACGAGCAGCTGCCAGGGAGGAAGAGCAGGGGGGGAGGGGCACACACGGCAGCACTGCTCTTCAATGCTATGCGTGCCGATGCTGGCAATCAAGAGAAGTGCACGCCAGTACTTGCCAAGTGTTGTACACCGCCATGTGTTTACCGTAAATGACGGATTATAACGCCCCCCCGCGTTGTCAGAGGCAGGGTTTCCTGTTGCGAGCGCGGGGGTCGTGATACGAGGCACCCGCGTTATACAGAGTCCCCCCCGCGGTAGCAGCGGGAGCACGCCGTGCTCCTTCCCCCCCCCCCCCGCGGTAGCAGCGGGAGCTCTCCCACTGCTCCTCCTTCTTCGCTCTCGCGGCCTCTTCCGGATTGCAACTGCAAACACATGAAAATTAGGTTTCTTCCGTACCGAAGTGTGTGCAGTGCGGCTCCCTGGTCCGTGCCGAGACACCGCCCAGGATGGCAGCGAGCAGCATGGCGCTGCACTGTCGCCGCCTCAGCCCCCCCCCGGTGTTACACAGAGTAGTACTACACCCCCTCGTTATACATGCATGGTGCCCCCCCCCCGCGGTATACAGCATACCCCCTCGTTAACCCCGCCAGCCCGGCGTCAGCCTCGGGGGGGGGCGGTATGCAGGGTCATATGACGCTACATAACAAGCCCCTCGTTAAGCAAGACCCCCGCGTTATAATCCGTCACTTGCGGTTGTGAGGGGTTCACTGGGGGAAGTAGTCAACAGCTATGTTACATTTGTTGTGAACGTTCGAAAGAACATTCGAAACAAGGTTAGGGTTAGCCTGACCTAAGCATCCTCAAGTTGTTTGAACTCAGCTCACAGCGGGACACCGAATGCGGAGGCGGCGGCGGTCAGCCAGCGGCCGCAAGCAAATGCCATGCCATCGCTGCTGGCAGTGTGTGATGGGTTTCGGGAGCTGGGTGGCCTGCCGTTATCAGCTGCTTTCATCACTGGTTGCGGCGAGAGTGGTGCGGAGGGGGGGGGGGGGGGTCTTTGCGTGCGCCCCCCACATGCCTATTTGAGTGTGAGTCTATGAGGTTATGGGGCGGCAGTGCAGTGCTTTGGAGAGACTCGGCGGTGCGGCCAGCGTAGCCAAAGGCACGAGGGCTGGTATAGCTGGCATTCAAAACCCGGCCCGGCGGCTACAGTCCTGCCACAGGCACGAAAACAGCTGCAGGCTGAGTAGGTCCGTCTATCTCCAGCACAGCACCGGCCAAGTGCTCATGCCCCCACAGCACCAACTCATGAGTTCGACAAGGCGCACCACCAGCCGAACTTCAGCGCGTGGGGTCGGCGGCTCCCACGGGCGCGCACACGCTTGGCACACCACCCCAAGTCCAACGTCAACTTGCAGCTTCAACTTGCCTCCTCCTTCTCGGGCTCGTCCAGCGCAACAACACCAGCTGCGCGATTGAACAAGCTGGCTGACGCGTGCGTGAATCACCATGGCACACACACCCCAAACTCGAGCCCACGGCCCAGCGCCCACCGCCCGCCCAGTGCCAGCGCGTGGGGTCGGCGGCTCCCACCCACCCAACTTCAATTTCAACTTCAACTTGCCTCCTCTTGGGCAAGTTGAAGTAGAAGTTGGACTTGGGCACATGGCCAACCGCCCGCCACCCGCCCAGCGTCGGCTCGTGGGATCAGCGGCTCCCAGGAGCGCGCGCCCGCCACTCAGGTTCAAGTTCAACTTCAACTGCAACTTCAACTACAACTTGCCTCCTCCTCCTCGGGCTCGTCCAACGCGGGCGCGGAGAGCGCCGGCATGCCCGCCAGCGCGCCGCTGCCTGCGCGCCGCCGCCGCAGCTCCGCCGCGTGCGCGCGCCGCACCGCCGCCGCCGCGCTCACGGGTCGCGACGTCAGGCTGACCTGCGGCCACCAGGCGGGGAGGGGTGGGGTGGGGGTCGGAGTGTCACAGAGCGCACCGCCATTCCACAAGGGACCAGGTGTGCGTGTACAGGGCACGGTGACGCTGTGCACGGCGGAGCGAGAGCGGTTTGCTCACCAGTTGATAGGTCACAGAGTATGATTTTCGCATTATACGCCATATAACATGTAAATACACCGTACCGGGTGGTATAACGTATGTGTATGGACGAATGTATGTATACGGCACGCCCTATATCGCATTTTTGGGCGTGGAAATCCGCCACATTTGTACAACGTATACAGTGTACATGTGGTGTAAAATATGTTATACGCCGTGACCCATCATCACTGCTGCTCACCAAGTCGCCGGGGAGCAGGTCCTCGGAGCTGATCTTGTACCAGCCGCCGTGCCTGCGCGAGGGCAGACAACCACCACGGAGCGCAGCAACGTTAGCGGAGCGCAGCAACGGCGGTAAGATGGTTGTTGTTGTTGTGCGGCTGGGCGCGACCCGCAGCGCATGTGCTGCATGTGCTGTGCTTGACAGTCCAGCCAGGCGGCTGAGGACTCGTGCCGCACGCGACGCATGGGTGGTGGATCAGCAAGTGAGCTACCTGCCGTCTGGGCGGAAAACTGTGGGAGGGACGAAATACATGGGGGTGGGCAGGTAGCTGTGGGGGCCACTCAGACAGCTATAGTAGTACACACTCCTTGAAGTAAGTGGCAAACCCTAACATGTACCATAGCTGTGGGGGGAGCATGGTGTACCGGGAGCTGGGTGGGGATGGGAGCAGGTCCCCTGGGACATGGGGCTGTAATCCATAGACTAGTGCTCTGGCATCATGCCAGGCTTCCCTTAGAGTATGCAGTGCTGAGCATTGCCAGCTTTTTCGCTACCTATCTGATCCCTTTTTCTGGTCACGCGCACCGTGTGCGAAGGGCTCTCCGCGCCCTAAGTGGAGTTTAATAAGAGTACCATAGCTGACACCACACAACAATGTGGAGGTAAATTACGTTGGAAGGCACATTCAGCCCACGAGGTTGCTTTGCTTCGGAACGAGCCAGTACCACCTGCAGCAGTCAACAAACCTACTTTTTCAAAAAGGTAACATTGTGCTGGGCATCATGGTATCATTGTACTTCCCCAGAAAGGTGCAGCGGTGCCAAAAACCTGGCTCCTAGAATGTCACGACATGTGGCTCTTTTGCGACTTAGCGCACCTGAATGTGTACACGTAGTGCGCGGGCCGCCGCATGCTGCGCAGGAACTCCAGGTTGCTCAGCCTGGCAGCAGTGGCAGAAGCAGCCAGCAGTAGCGGCAACAGCAGCAGCGGCGGCGGCAGCAGCAGCAGCAGCGGCAGCAGCAGCAGCAGCGGCAGCAGCAGCGGCAGCAGCAGCAGCAGCAGCGGCGGCGGCAGCAGCAGCAGCGGCGGCGGCGGCAGCAGCAGCAGCGGCGGCAGCAGCAGCAGCAGCACAGCAGCGAAAGTGCTCAGCAGTACAGTAGCAGCAGTAACAGTGCTCAGCAGCAGTAGCAGAAGGCCGCGCGGCCCTCGGCGCCGCCTCTGCGACCAGCAGCACAAGCGCCAACCAGGTTGGTGTCTTGCGGCGGGGCGTGCACACAAGGTACACAATCCACACAGCAGTGTGTGTGAATGCGGGTGCTGCGCCCGCTGAGGGCGCGGCGGCACAGTGAGTAGGCATGCTGGCGCCGCCCAAAAAGCATTGCTATAGTGGCGCGTGCGCCGCCAACCAGTGCTCCGCCGCCATTGGCTCGCCGCCTCACGCTAGGCGATACGTGTGCTGTGCCGGCTCGCCAGACAAACTCAGGTCTTGGTCCAGGAAGCTCGCGGCGGGTGGTCGTGCGCTGGCAGGCGTCCAGCGTATGCCGGCGGCCACCGCAAGGTCGGGCCCACTGTAGAGCGCACGCTGAGTGAGTGAGCGGGGACCATCAGATCGCAGCCTTGCGCTGCGCAGCAGACGTGGCTTGCGCCAGCTCGCCAGCCAAGTGGGGCCCTCCGGGGCACAAGCTGCCGGCCCGCGCGCCGCTCCACAATGCGCTGGCAGGCGTGCACAGATGCCGCCAGCCACTGTGTACATGGTGTCATGGCGCTCCCGGGTGTGTGGGGGCAGCATGGTGTTCCGGGAGCTGGGGGGTGGGAGCAGGTCCCCTGGGACATGGGGCTGTAATCCGTTAGAGTAGTGCTCTGGCAACATGCCAGGCCTCCCTTAAAGTACTGAGCATTGCCAGTTTTTTCGCTACCTGTCTGATTTTCTGGTCACACGCACCGTGTGCAAAGGGCTCTCCGCGCCCGAAGCGGAGTTTATTAAGAGGACATGGTGTGCTGGACGGGGTGGGCAGGGCGGTGGGTGGTGGCGGCGGGCGGGCGCGGCGTGGTGCGCTCACCTCTGCATGCACACGGTGCTCTCAAAGATGACCAGCATGATGAGTGTGAACAGGCTGCGCATGCGGCCAAGCAGAGGGCAGGGGGCAGGGGGGGGGCGGGTTGAGCATTGGTGACACGCCACCGCGGGGCGAAGCGCAGCTGCAGTGCCAGCAGGTGGGGCAGTGGCTGATGCTGCCGCGCCATCGCGGGGATAGGGGACTTCCTGTTCATGCATAAGCAGGGGCCGCTGCCGAATGGTGACACGGCTACCACCCTCAACACCACCAGCTGCTGCAGCATGAGTGCTGTTCCGCCCGTACTTGGCATGAATGTAGTACTTCAAGTAAGTAGCGCACAGCGCAGCTAGGCATGTGCAGCGGCCCTCCTTCCGCCAAACAAACACCCCCCCGCCGTGGCGGCACTTGCCAACCTTGTAACAGTGGAGTGGCGCAGTGGGCGCTGCAAGGCGCCCCGCCAGCACCCACAGTGGCGGCCGCACAACCTGTTGCCAGTGCTGCTACGTGTGGCCATGAGACGGCGTACGCGGTCGCAACATTGCACAGGCGGCGGGCAATGCAAACATGCTGGTGGCTTTATAAGTGCTTGGTTATCAAGTCTGCGAGGGTGCATTGCGGCTGTGTGCGACGGCGCACCTGTAGTACCAGTACTCGTCCAGGCTCCAGAGGACCACGCAGAGGACCTGCGCCACCACCACGCGCGGGTGTGCAGGGCAAACACAGACGCGCAGCGCCACATGCTGATGAAGTGCTTAGCTCAGGGGCATCGCAGGTGCACTTCCGCCGAGGGCCAGCTGTTTACTATGCGCTTGCGACATAGGGGCGCTTCGATGAAGGGCACTGTCACTTCAATGTGGGGCCCACAGGCCTGTCGGAGACTACATGATTTGTTGTTATTTGAAGAAGCACACAAGTGGTGCACGGAGCTTTTGGCAGTGCCACGACAGCCGTCTGTCAGTGCGAGGCCTCTTGGCAGTGCCTGGCAGACCGCCCGCCTCACACTGCAAGTGCGCCGTACGCGGCACGCATACGCCAGTGCCCGGCAGTGGCGCATTGCTCAGAGGCTGCATTGTGTGCGCCGCCCCCCTCCCTCCGCTGCTGCCACCAGCCTACTGCTCAGCACAAAAGCAAATTCGGCAGGAACTCCAGCCGTCCTTAAATCACTGCAGTGCCAGCCACCCAGAAAGACACAGGCTATAGCCCAGCACTCTTGCGCCCCCCAACAGCAGCCATTCAAAAGCTCCGCCGCACTGCAGCCCGGGCAGGCCCACACACACACGCGCACACAGGCACGCTACAAAGAGGCTTGCCTGAAAGGCGAAGAACGGCGCCGTGGCGTGCTCGTGGAACAGGTCCCCGAAGGTCGGCGACGGCAGGTCGAGGGTGTTGTGGCCCCAGCGCTCCTGCGGCGGCATGCGGCACAGCGGCGGCACCGGGGGCAGTGCCCACACAATGTGTTCAAGTCAACTTTTCCGAATTGCGCGCCCAAGCAGCGGCCAGGCCATCTGCACATGCGCGTCGCCCCTGGGAGCCATGGGCATGTGACTGCGGCAGTGGTGGTGGGCACGTCAGGGCGCGTGTGCACGGGACGTGGTGGCTGCATATTGCCCCAGGAGCACAGCCTGTTCCTGGTGCCGCACCAACCGCCGCCAACCCCCCGCGCCGGCCGAGGCCAGCATTTGAAGTGCGATGGCTGCAGTGTGGCTCTGCGGGCGGGTGCGCAGCATGAACATGCGTGGCCATGGCTGGCCCCTGGCCGCGAGCATTGGATGCCATAATTGCGGCGGCAAGGCGCTGGTGGGCGACCCTGGAATGAGGGCACAACATCTGCGGCTGGCGCTGCGCCAGCACGCCACCCTGAAAACGTTCGACTGCGTGAAGCACGTGCTGTGCTCCTGAAGCACTTGCAAGCATGCGTGTACCCAATACGCACGCAGCATAAATACGCCGTACACACAATTCCCCAGCACAACTCCACTGGGTGTCGTGATCGCACCGCGATACGTTGAAGTGTACATGTGGGCACCACTCACCGTGGCGGCTTCCAGCCGTGCGTCCGTGGCGTAACCGTTGCTCTGAGCGTACTCCGAGAAGCCGCACGCCGTCGGGTACCGCAGCCTGCAATCCGCGGCAGCGTAATCACCAGCACGCGCACCCTGTGCTCAGCGCCGCTGCTGCCATCCGAGTCCCATGTAGCAGTGGCGGGCGCACAAGCACCAGCCGCTGTGCTGCCGGCACGCGGTGTGAGAGTTCCCATGCGGCAGCGGTGGGCGACGGCGCACAGCAGCGGCCGCCGCTCCGCGGCCGGCGCGTGGTCGCTGACATGCGGGGAACATGGCAGTGCTGGAGTGGTCACCAGACACTGCCATGCACGCACACAGTAACGCACATGAAAACTCAATCTAGGAGGGATAAAGTCTAGGTCTCCCCACCGGTATATGCATAGAGGCGTGGGGGCTGTGCTGCTGCAGACGCCACGTCTGCAGCGGCGGCGCTACTGCCGCTTGAAGTGCCGCATTATGGTGGCGCGCAAGGCCTGCTGAGCACACATTTTGCAGACTCAGCATGAGCAGCGTGCGCTGAGCAGGTGCACATGTGCCATGGCGCGGCGGGACGCACCTCTCAAACCCCTCCCTCCCTCCGCTGCGGCCATCGCGGTAGATGAACATGGTCTTCTGGTGGTCGAACCACACCGCTGGCAGGCTGTCACGCGCGCGCGTGACGGGGTGAGCAGCCAGGGTGGTGGTTACATACACTAGGGTTCCTAAGCCTACAAAGTTCATGGCATTCGACCCTGGTGCACACCAGCACCTGCCCCGCTATGGTTGGTGTGCAGCATTGCCGGTGGCACAGAGGCCGTGTGCATTGGTTTGCGACAGCTGCAACGCAAACTAGGATGGGGCGCACTTTCATGGTGGCATGGCATGCGCGACTGCTGCCCAGGCATCGTTTCCGCAGCATTGCCACTCACAAGCGCTGCCACTCCCAAGCATGCATGGCATCCTCCACTATGTGCATGCCCATCGCCATGGCCTGTCTTACAAAGAAAACCAGCGGCTGCAGTGCCGACCCACCACCGCTCTGCGGCTGCGCGACTTGCTGTTGCCTCATCAGGCCGCGGCGGCATGGAGTGGCAACCATACAAGGCTGTGACAGCTTCAGCCCATGCTCCACAATGCACACCTGCCTGAGTGTTGTTACCAATTTTGTACGCCGCTGCTAGCACAAAGACATGACATTACGCGGACACTCGCCTGAATTTTTCGCCCGCCAGCACAATGTCCCCCGCTGCCCCGGGCGGCAATGCCTTGCGCTGAGGGGCGTAGCAATAGCCTTGAAGGAGCATTTAGTACGTGGCAGCATGCATGCATTGTTGCCTAGCTACAGGACTGAAGGCTATGCCCCAGGCAGCTGCACCCCCAAGCACTGCTAGGTGGAGCTGCAAAACTGTGTCTTCTGTCACACCATTTCAACTCAAAAAGGTCGTCATAACTCACTCAGATATCCGTGCATGCCAGGGCACCAAATGTGATCCGTACCCGCCGCACAATGGTTTTTGTTGCAGAGCTGCACATACTTCCCCCACCGTATAACACCTTCAAACATTCGTGTTGGTGCAACCGTACTCATACTTCTGCAGCAATACAAGTAGGCAAGGACCAGCCAGCCTGAGACTCCCCCTCAAACACCATGTCCGCCTCCCTCCCGGCCAGACTGCCGCCGCCGTCCGCCGTTTCTACAGGCTCGTGTCTGCAGGTGGCCTCTAGCTGCGGTTCTAGACACCCTTGTAACATGCGCAGGCGCCAGGAAATGGTGCAGCTCCCTGGATAGCCTGCCTACTGCCATGTATGTGGTGTGGTAAGTCGGCGCTGTTACAGTGGTGCTGCTGGTGGGCCTTTCCGCCAGGGTGTTTTCACAGGCCACACAACCGCAGCATCAGCCGCAGGTTGCGTGATACTTCAACAACCAGTTGAAGTACTTCAACCCACCGCCGTGCGCCTGTGCGCACACCCGCAGAGGCACCAGTTTCTTACTTAAGCAAAGCAGCTGAAATCCCTCTAAACACCAGAGGCACCATCGCCTTACTTCAACAATCACTTGAAGTTGTTCAACCAGAAGTGTGCACGCACCTGCAGAGGCACCAGCTCCTCCCGCCCGCAGTGCGGCGCAGGCACCACCCGCACAAACCTGGCCGCCCCCACAGTGGACACCTTTGAAAAGCCCACCCAACACCTGCACGTGAAAAAAGACCATATGAAAGTACTTAAGTTTGGGCATTAGTGATAGAAGTGGCTGCCTGGTGGCACATGCACTGAATGGGCGCGCGTCCACTTGACCCCACCACAACCACACGTGAGCGCCAATTCAATACTACAGTAGTACGACATAAAACCGTAATTGCGGCATCGATGATAAACAAGGAAGTGAGGCTAGGGATCTTGAAGTGCGGTTATGCGGTTTCAAATGTTAATGTGGTGTAACGCATGTGTGCAGCCATGGGGCAGGCTCACCTGCAGCCCACCGACCATTGGCAGCTCAGGAACAGAGTGATGTGTGCCAGCAGCGCCTGCACAAAGAGGTGAAGTAGCAACATTGAGTGAGCAGCCAGCAGTTACCCACCCCAACGCAGAGCACTTTCAAAGTGTTTTGCATGGGCTGCCGCGGGTAAGAGCCCTCTCTCTGGAAGTGAACTGCGCAGTGCCTGCTGTGTCCAGCTGGCAGATCAACTTGCATGAAGTTCCGACTTGCATGTTGCCTGCTGTTGGTGTTTATTTGGCACTCGCCAGAGGTATTGCACACAGGGCCACCGTCAGCGCCCTCTTGCCGGTTTCCATTGCCTCGTCAGCCTCCAGGGCATGCATCCACAGTGCTCCGTACAAAGCCGCAAAGGGGATGGTGTCCAGGCGCAGGTACCACGAACGATCCGTGTAGAGCGTGCATGATCGCACGCTCTTGTCCAAAATCTGCATAGCCTCGTGTTGCTGCTGCTTGTAGCGGCAATGACTAGCTGTTGCCGCTGCTGCTGCTGCAGCTGCCTCCACCCCTGCTCCGCAGCAGCACAGCTGGTCTTGGCTGGCGCTCTGTGTCTCTCTCGCAGCATGTTGCCCACCAACATGGGGGCGAAATAGGGCTCACGCGCCCAGCACAGCCTGCCAGCGAATTAGGCGAAGAAGGTTAAACGGCGCAAAGTGCACTGCTCACACCGCCAACATGTTAACACCCACACCTTTACCACCAGCCAGCACGGCGCGTGGGGGGTGGCACCTGGGGTTTCGAACAGAGGTGGCGGGCTGCGTTCATAGGTGGCAGGGGGTCTGGAGCCGGTGCTGCACGCAACATGCTGCCATGCTTCAACTCGCAGCGACCTCAGCCGACAGCAGCTCGGCCACCTCGCTGCGCGGCACCCTCCGCCTGTACTTCGACGCTCCGCTGCCAGGTCTGCATCTACTCGCTGCCTCCCGTTTGAGTGATCATCCTCGCTCTCGCATCGCGTGTCCCTGGTGCTCGCCCTTGTTCCCGCCGCTCACGTTGCTTGGTCTGTTGCTCCCCGCTGCTGCCTTGCTGCCTGCCTTCGCCCCCGTTGCCGCAACTGCAGTCGCTGCGAGGCTGGGAGCGGGCTTCCAGGTCAGGGTGGCTCTGCGCAACGAGGAAGGTAGGCCTTGAGAGCTGCAGCTCTGCACCGCTGGCTTGCATCTGCTTGAGGCATCTTCCAGCGGTGAGCTGTCAAGTGTCCATGCAATCACCCCCTGCCACCTCTGTGCTGTGCGGCAGGCATTGCCGTTGGTGCGGGCACAGCAGCGGCGGGCGACCGTGGGGCGCCGTCGTTCGAGCTCTGCGTCGAGGCCTTGCAAACCAGTGCCACCATTGGCAGCTGGGATGCGTGTGCCAGTGGCGGCAGCGCCGCTGTCAGCGTGCGCGCCGTGACGACACCGCAGCGGCCGTTGCTCGGCCAGACAGGCAGCGTGGGTTTTACTGTGGAACTGGCAGCAGCAGCTGCTGCGGGGGCAGGCACTCCCCCAAGGAGCTTTACAGTGGTGCTGCGTGTCAGCTGCAGCACGGTCGAGGCAGCCGAATCTCTGCCCATCCAGGTGTCTGAGAGCAGTGGCAGCAACAGCGGCAGCGCAGCGGGTGCCGATGGCGCGGTTGCTGGCGGCGGCTGTGGACATGGCGGAGCAGCTGCGGACCTCACCTTTGATGATGTGGCATGTACGGTGCGGCGTCGCACATATGGCGGCTCTGGGGAGCGGAGCCGGCTGGAGGTGAAAAGCGTGGAGTCGCCTGGGCTGGGCGGTGAGTTGAAGCTTCTGCTTGCTTCACACTACTCTGCTTGAGCGCATGTGCTTGTTTACAAATGTGTTGGTGCATGGTAAACGGTAATTGCACAGATAGCCTGGTTTATTGCTCCTGCTGTACTGCACCCATGGGCGTTCAAAACTCGCTCCAGGTGTAGGTTTGGGCCGCCTACAGCTGCATCACCGCCATCCGCGCCATGCTTGAGTTTGAACGCCGCGCTGTTGCCCTTGCCCAAAAGCAGGCGATTATGATGTCATACCTGGGTCACTACTACCAGTACAAAAGCTCATTGTAGGACCGATAAACTCCAGGTCTCCGCACCGGTAGGGGCCGTCACCCTAGGCAGACCCGTGCACAGGGGTGAACAAAGCAAACACAGCGCCTGAGAGGAAGCAGCTATCTCGCACCTACCGAAGCGTGGATTCCATCATAGAGTGTGGTGCGTTCAAGTGTAAGGTACAGGCACCGTGGCAGCAGCAAACTCACTTGTATCGGAGCGGTGGCAGGCTGGTGGCGCTAGCGCCACTATATCACTTGATGCACTGCCACATACCTGCACTTGTGCGGTTGCAGGGTTTTTTGGCGTTGAGTGGGACTGCGCCGTCGCACTGGCGAGCCACATTGCCGCACATCCGCAGCTGGTCGCAGGGTGAGCTGCCAGCCTGCCACACCGCAGTCTTCCACGGCCTGCTGCGCACGCCCAGCCATGCAGCCACGCACGTCAGAAACCGCTGCCACGTTGGCGCACAATGTCGTGGCCAATTGGGAGGCGCCATATACTGTGCGGCACACAGCAGTCCCAGCGCCGCCCTGGCGGCGTATGAACTGCAAGGTGCCAAGAGCAACGCAGCACGTGCCGCTGTGAACACGCCTAGGGTAACGAATGCCGCCGACATGTCACCACTGTGATTGCGCTTATCTGCTGCGGCAGCAAGCGCATTCTGGAGCTGGGCGCTGGCGTTGGAAGCATGTCGGCCCTCTGCGCACTGCTTGGGGCGGCTCAGGTGCGCCAAGCAGCCATCCTCGCCACCGCATGTGAATGCTCATTTAGGAGCGATAAACTCTACCCCTCCCCGCGGCAGGGATAGGCGCACGCGTGCAATGCCGCCACGTTCATGTGTAGGGTTGCAAACCCCGTACATTGGCACAATAAGGAAATGTGCTGCAGCTAGTGACTATAACGTGCTCGGAAAAGTGCAGTGGCATCGCGTGTTGCCCAAGTATGCCACAGGCGCAGCCAGGGTGCTATGTATCACCTATTTTCGGTTCACACCTCGTTTGAGAAAGCCACACATACGCTGCAATTTCCATGCATGCTATACCTCCTTTCTACCATCAAAGGGGTTTAGGGGAAAATGAAACCACTTCAGAAAGTAGACCCCTTTGCCACCACTGAGAGAGACCGAAAAGTGTTGTGAGTCAAGTTGTGCCACCGATTCAGTGGGAATGAGACACGCCTAAGTTACCTCTCATGAAATCGAACGAGAAACCTAAGTGTGTGGTGTTCGGTGTATGTACCACATGCAACTCTATCCGTGTGTGCACCGCCGGTGCACGCGGCAGTCATGAGTGCGTACTTTTTTTGCCACAATCTGACTTCATTTGGTACGCATGGGCCTATGCAGGTGGTGGCCACTGACCTAGAGGACATGCTGGCGCTGACTGCACGGACGCTGCGTGCGAATGGCGTGGCATGCGAGCACAGCGCGGCTGGCGGAGGGGTTGCTGCCCAGAGCAAAGGTGGTGGCACGCCAGTGCAGGTGGGACACGCGTGTGTGGTGTCGGCTGCTCCTCATGTACGATTTGTAGGGTGGCCAAATTCGATGTACTTCAGAATCACTGCTCCTCATGTACAATTTGTAGGGTGGCCAACTTCGATGTACTTCAGAATCACTCCGTAAATCGTAACGTATTTTGACCGAAAGTATAACAATGGCAACAGCAACAATGTTTTGCGCTCCTTAAAGTGGGGCTTTATGTTCAAGGCATCGTAGGCTGCCGTAGGCATCTGAAGCGGGTATGATGGAATTACCATTGAACGTAAGGCGCAGGAAGAACGGTTTTGGCAACCCTAACGCTGTAATGCTTTAAAACCGATTCGTAACCCTCATGGGGGGACAAAGTAAAACTTTTGGGGGTCGCCCATCCATACGGCGGTAGACGCACGGCAACCTGGATCGCAATGGGGGCCCCTGGGCCAACAACAGTTGTGCCGGGAAAATACTGCAGTACGGTGCATTTGCTTTATAGTGCGGGGTGGCGTCATGCCCCCTGACCCCACGCTATATTGAGACCCGCACTGTACCGAAGGGCAACGCATTTCACACATGCACCAGCTGTGTGAGCACAGTGTCCACGTGCGCCTGCAGACGGCGCGACTCGGCGCGCCAGCTTCCTTGCACACTGCAATGGCACGCTCTCTGAGGTTCCCGCCTGTGCATGGTGCTGCTGCCGTCCGTCGTGCATGCTGTGTGTGCAGCTTGTGCCATACAAGTGGGGCGACCCCTTGGGGCACCTGTCCCCGCCGTTTGAGCTGGTGCTCGCTTCGGATGTGCTGTTCGATCCCGCGGAGTGGGGGCCTCTGATGGACACGCTCACCGCCGCCGCTGCGGGCACGGTGCTGCTCGCACACAGGTGCGGCACCTGTACACGCGTATTCATGTACACATAGATGTGCGCCTACTCCATATACATGCTGTATGGATGGGAAAGTATGTATGAGTTGTAATCATGCATGCACATGTATGTATATACATACTAGTAGTTCTATTGATTTTCAGGTGGGGGCGTGCAAGAGCCCCATGACATGTATGCCAGCACGCCCACTGGTGGCCATGGCACTTGGCAAATGCATGGCGTGTATGTGTATGAGCACAGAAAAGGGCTAGCGGGCGCCAGCAGGCTACCTAGGGCTCAACTTGCCAGGGCAGGTCACATACTGCTAGTAGTAGTACATGATTTTGTGAAGTGAGTCATGCTGCGGTGTGATCATGAACGAGTAGTAGTTTCCAGGAGAAGTTACAGCAACCACACCAGTAGAGCATGCCACGACTGGTTTGCGTGCTACGGTACCAATCAGCTTGACAGTATCCAGGTGTTGCAGGAGCAGCAGCAGTGCTTACTCCATGGTGCTGTGCACATGGTGCTGCCGCTGTTGCCGGGCGCGTGACGGTTGTGCGTACGCGCAGGACAAGGAATGCACAGGAGGTCCTGTTCTTTGAGCAGTGGCTGCCCGGCGCCTTCACCTGGGACCGCCTGGCAGGCGGCGGTGGGGATGTGGAGCTGTACCGCCTGACGCGCACTGCACAACAGCGGAGCCAGGGGCAGAGGGCGTGGTGAAAGCGGTGCGCGCTCGCCTCTCAAAGCTGCGTGTTGCTGAGCTGACACCTCTGGGCAGTTGCAACTGCAACCCGAGAATTATGCCGGCGGCACATGCGCGCGCGCGTACGCTCACTCACACACACCTTGAAAGAACGGGCGCGCGCCTGTGGGCACAACAGAAGGGACAGGAGCACCAGGGTGGTGGCGGAGGTGGCGAGCGCGGAACAGACACCACAGCTTCCGGAAAGCACCCTTTCCGGCAGGGTGCTGGCGTCTCGGATGGCTGCCACCCACGGCTGCGGCCTCCTGGACGTGATGAGCATTCGAATTCAAAGTGTACACAACACTTTCTGGTCATGCGCACCGTGTGCAAAGGGCTTTCCGCGCCCTAAGCGGAGTTTAATAAAAGTACACAACAGGCGAGACACCAGCAACGGCAGCAACAGCCGCAGGCGCCATCACAAAGAGCGCTCCCTTCTGAGCGGCTGCCGCACCGCCGGCACCTCCAGCTGCTCTAGCGGTGGCCCCGGGGCGCGGGGTGGCGTCAGCAGCAAACTCTGCCACATGAGCGGTTCTTTCATTGGATGCACCACCAACTCAACCTGCGCTCTGGCAGCGCCCTACTCTGGCTACCGCGCGCGCCCCCTGGATTCTCTACACGTCCAGCACTTCCCACGCCACCCCTACCACCATCAGCAGCACCGTCAGCAGTGTTCCTCCTTGCTTGACAGCAGCCTAGGCCTCAAGGAACTGGTAACGCTAACATGGGACGACCCTTCTGGGTGGGCAAGCAGCAGCAGCAGCGCCAACGGCGGCAGCTCCTGCGGAGGGGGGCTGGCGAAGCCAAGCGCGGTTATCACCCAGGTGGGCCTGGCCCGGAGGGAGCGCTACAGGTCCCGCCACCTGGACTACTCCCTGCTGCAACTGCTGCCGGAGACCGCCTACAGGAGGGGCACCAGTGGCACGGTGTGCGTCATCTGCTGCGAAGAGCTCACGGCAGGGGAGGCGGTGCGCGTGCTGACCTGCAGCCACACGTTCCACGCCTCCTGCTCGACGACGTGGCTGCTGGGCTGCCGCAGCGAGGACAGCTGCCACACTGCGCGCTGCCCGCTGTGCAAGGCACACCCCCTGCACCCGCAGCAGCGCGAGGAGCAGGCACTGCAGGGTCAGCAGGCGGAGCAACAGCAGCAGGCAGCGCCCTTCCCCTTTGCGCGGGAGACGTTTGTGAGAATCGGCGACAGCCTGCTGGCAGGCGGCGGCAGGGGAGAGAGCAGCGCGAAGGGTGGTGGCGTCGCCGCCGTCCGCAGGCGCACCGCTAGCACGGCGGGCACAGCGCCGCCGCTCATGCTGTGGGAGTGACGCGACGCCGCCACGTTGTTGGCAGGGCCGTGGCAAGGTAGGGCGGCACACTGGTGAGCACTGCCTCTTGCAGTGTGTGCTGGTCCGTGTATATAGGCAAGGCGCACGCTGTCCCCCTGTGCAGCTGGAACGGCAGACGTGCCGCCTGCAAAGGGGGGGGGTGAGTTGCGGCGGGCAACATACCTCAGAGCATACGAATAGCGTCGCAGTGCCGGGCGCATGCGCACCTGTTTTTAAACACCACGCGGCGGCGCTGGCAACAGCGCGCTGCAGTCTTAGCATTAGCGGCTCCGCCCCGCCCGCTGTTCTGTGCTGCTGTCTGTCAGCAGCAAGGCATGTGGGGGCGCGGTGCCGCTCTTACAGGGTTGGGTGTGGTTTTCACCACTTGTGTGTGCACACACACAGCGGGCACGGCTGCGTCGTTTCTACCTGGTGTTGTTTAGCCGCTTCCGAAGAGTTGTGTGCCCAGGGTCGCTCCGTGCCGCGAGGGCAACTTGAAGGGTTGCCGCGCGGCGCGGCGGGCGTGACCACATGTGAAACGCCTGGGTGGCGGCACACAATGCACCGCTGGCATACGCTCGTCCTGCCGACTTTCCGTCGGAGGTTGTCGCGTTCCTGCACTGCAGTGTTTTGTGGTGTGCTGCTTGCTCTCTTTTTTGCGACATGTTGACGCTTTTATGCGCATGCTGGCATGCGGCATGCACGACTGGCATGCCACACATAAAGAGTAGGAATGTCAATGACATTTCATTCAAACACCATCACTGGGTCCCAACTTAACGTCTGGAGTCAATTGAGTCAATTGATGCACAAACTTCAAGTTGTTCAGCCCTTGCTACTGCTGCTGTGTGGAGCAGGAATCACGGCGGCTGCAAGCAGGGAAAGCGTGCTCTTTTTTGAGGCCGCTCTCAAGCTGCAGTGCGGCGCCAAACATACTCTGCATCAGCTCAGCAGACAGTGGTACTACCTATACACAGCCCAGGGCCGGGTACTTGCCTTCTGTCGAAACCTGGAGGTGCCATTTAGTTTACAGGAGGTTGTGGCGTGGTGCATGCGCGACTTGTGAAATATGACCTGAACAGGACGGCAGAATGTGCAAGCGGGTGTTGCCGCCACTGCTCTACTGCTGCCACATGGTGCCAATGCACACTAGAGCACAGAATCACTTGGAGTGGCACAGCTGTGCTGTCCACCACACTCGGCTGCTGCTGCTGCTGAGCATCTCCGCTGCTGCTGAGCACAACCCCATGCACCGCTGCTGTTGCTGAGCACATATTACAGGCGAAGCGCCGCCTCTCCTCACAGCCACAAACAAGCCCGTGCAACGCGGCGCCAGCAGAGCTTGCACCAGCAGGAACCGGTGACCACACGCAGCCCACAGTGGTACACGGCACAATCTGTCAAATTCGCAGGGCACACTTTTTACGTATACGGCAGGGGTTGCGGTGCGCCCCGCGTGCGCCGCCAATAAACGGCCGTCCGACCTGCACAGTAAAAACACATGGCGGCGACAGCCGCAGCCGCCGCCGCCGCTGCCTCCGCTGCTACCACTAGCGCCTAACACCCACATGCACGGCGCGCCCCCGCGGCGCCAGCCTGCCCCCGCCGCGCCGCTGCCGCGCACACCGCTGCTGCTGCTGCTGCTGCTGCTGAGCACTACATACTGCTGAGCACCGTGATGGACGGGACGTGTCAGAGCGGGAAGTGCCGCCACTCCTCAAAGCCGTAGCCCTTGGGGTGCAGCTGTATGATGCAGTGCATCGGCAGCTCCAGGTAGGGGCACAGCCGCGGCTCCACGCCCATGAGGTACGAGTAGATGACGCGCATCACGCTCAGGTGGGAGATGATGACCACGGGCTGCGTTTCCGCCACGAGCCCGAGCAGCACCGGCTGTGTGTTTGGCGGCGGCGGCGGCAGCCGGGGCGCGGCGGCGGCATCAGCAAGTGACACGCGCACCGGCATATGCGTGTATGTGCAGGCCTAGGCATGCTCCGCACACAAGGCATCATAGTACTTGGAAGTACTAATTCATTTGAAGTACATTCATTAGAGTAGTGCTCCGGCAACATGCCAGACCTCCCTTGGTGTTCGCAATCCTGAGCATTGCCAGCTCTTTCGCTACACCTGTCTGATCCCTTTCTCTGGTCACGCGCACCGTGTGCATTGGCTTTCCGCGCCCTAAGCGGAGTATAACAAAAGTACATGTACTTCGAAGTACTTCGAAGTGTACATGTGCTTCAGAAGTGTACTATACTACTGTGGGCGGCGGCGGCCATGGCGTTAGACGTACAGGCAGCAGGAGAGGCGGGGCAAGCGGCGGGCGGTGCAAATCGCAGCGAAAGGAAAAGGAATTGTAGACGAGCTCTGCGCCCACGGCGGGGCTGGTGACGGCGGCCGGTGGCCGCAGCAGGCTGCTCCAGCGGGTAGCGCCTGTGTTTGTGTGCTGCTGTGCCGTGGCTGTGCTGGCTGGCGGGGGCGCACACGGCGCCAATGGCGTCTGCAGCTCACCTCCATCCTTCGGAAAAGGTCCAAATAACTTTCCCCGCCGCCCGGAAACTGCACTTCGAGCTTGTTCTCGGCGCGCGCGGCTGTGATGTCGGGGAACTCCGAAGCCATCTGTGCTCAGCGCAAGGGCGGGCAGCGACAGCAGGAGTCAGGGGGCACAGAGCTGTTATGAGCACAAACTACCTTTGGGCGGGCAACGGCGTTGGTAAAAGGGGGCCTCAGGCGCAGCATTTTTTCAGGCAATACCTCCGCGTCGGCGTGTGGTGCATGCGGCCATAACTGGACAGATCGCAGCTGTACCGCGCATGTACACTGCTGAGCAGAGCTGTGCAGCACCGTTCTCGTTGTGCACTTTCATGACTGTGCTCTCGCAAGCCCAGGGCTGTGAATCTGGGTACACTTGACACACCAAAACTGCCAACAGCTCAGTCATGACTGCCATAACCACACACCTGCAGCAGCAAGCCCTGTGCGAATCACGGCGTTGCATGTAAACATGTACTACGTGGTATGTATACATGTGCGGCCTATTTTGCTGCAAGGGCAAACACAAAATCCGCACCATAGAGCGGAAGATGTGGCTGCAAGCTCACTTCTGCAACAGTGTGCATTTGCAGACGCCTCCCCTGTCAAAGTGCTCAACAGTACCTCAAGAGACTACTTTCGTACCGCAAGTCCACCTGTTCTTGTGTGCCGATCCATCCACAGTGGATTGCACACGTTTATCTCCATTCAATGCCCAGGCGCAGTGCCATAACCGGCGGTCCACAATCACCAGGACTGCACCAACACCATACTTGCCTGCGGGTTTCTGTTGGCACACCATGCCTTTTAAACCCCTGCTACTGCCAAACACCCAACGTCGGCTCCAACTGCAAGTGATTGCTGTACGTGGCAGCCATAGCTCAACGTAACCCGCCTGCAGCACAAAACGATGCCCCCTCACAAAACCACAAAGGCGTAGGAGAACAGAGCTGGCAGAAGCTAACAGGTAATACTCAGCAGTGGTATGAAGTACTTGAGGTAGTATGTATAATATCGCACACACAACTGGTCGTGTCCAGCAAGCCAATGGTGTCCTATGCAGCGTGCCGGCAGTCGCTTGGACAGAGCTGGCAGTAGCTAATAGGTACTACTACAGCAGAGGTACGAATCGCTTGGACAGAGCTGGTAGAAGCTAACAGGTACTACTACAGCAGTGGTATGAAGTACTTGAAGTGTATGTATAATACCTCGCACACACCACGGGTCATGTCCAGCAAGCCAACGGTATTCCATGCCGCAACACCGACAGTCGCTTGCTGTAGCTTACCTCTGCATGTGTCATGCCCTCCGCTGCGCCCGCCTTTAGCTCATCCAAAATGTGCAGGCTCATCACAGGAAAGGACTTCCCCAGGCCGGATGTCGTCTGCCGCGCCCGCAGCAGGGTGCTGCAACGGGGGAGCACACAGCCAGCCGCGCACGCAGCAAGCATGACAATGGCGGTGGCGGCTTTGGTGTCCTGCAGCGGTTCGGAGTTCAGCTGCACCGCTGCAGTACTTCAAAGCATATCACATGTACCACAAAGTGTTCAAATTTATACCACGTAGCACATGCATTTTTTTAATGCTTCATAGTATGTACACCGGTATATAAAAACATGTAGAGAGGCGCCGAAGCTCTACTGTAGGTCATCCCACCAGTTCGCATTACCATACGCATGCGCGTGTGATTTGTGCACGATACCCACGCTTATAAACATGTGTGAAGCACAATTGTAAGAGTACGCCAGGAAGGCATTGACACCTCAAGTGCCATTGCTGACAGTGTGTGCTGACAAGTGGAACAAGAAACCGCACACGTGATTAACATCTGTATGCATCTAATACCTGGGGTCGGAATCGTAAAATCGTATAAAATTGCTGCTTAGTAGTTGCCGTGCACTTTATTGTGTCATATTGGAGTGTCTTGCAAGGACTATAGGCATTGTGTGCCTGACATCAACAGAAGTATGTGTGCCTAGTCTAGATGTACAGTATAGCGCCAATGTTGTCCCCTTGCACCTCAAGGTTGACTGAAGTTGGTGTTACAACCGGAGGCTGAACTCACGGATTTTCAACACGGTGAAGTAGTAGTTGAACAAGTGGACCGCGTCTCGCTGAATACATACAAACATTTGACTCTAAAACTGCCTTTAAAGGTGGGTGAGTTATAGCCTGCATTGGGAAGTCCAACTCCAATTTGGATAGGAGGGGGAAGGGGAGTTACATGGGCACTACCAGTAGAAGGAAATACGTGAAGTAATACCAGCAAAACATTGTATAGACTCCATGCTCTAGGTAGATGTAACTTCGCATTCAAGTCACACACCAATGCTGATAGAGTACATACTCTAGACAGATGTAACTACGCATTCAAGTCACACACCAATGCCTCGTTTGTGGTTCATGCATTCCCCATGCAGCATTTCTGTACTTTTCCCCGACTCCTTACCAGCCTTACAGTTACGGTTGCTACGTTATGCTACGTACAGTATACAACACAATTATACTTTTTTTGGTTGATATGACCGCGGCAACCTTACTAATAGGTACACATATGGAGCCTTGGGCAGCGCCTAATATTTTGTGGGTACACTGAGACACCAATGCTATATGGACCAGAAGGAAGAGCCGGCCTGCTTGCAGAAATACCTACGTGCAATTGCACATGCTGCGACACCCCCGCCCACATAGTCAAGACACAGTAAGTAATGTTTATTTTGCAACATCTTCGGTGTCTTGCATGTGTGCACGAACTACATTATGATCAACTCACAGTCATTGGTTGGAAACACTGGCGCCAAAATTGTGGCAGGCAGGCTTTCACACAGTAAGTCATGTTTATTTTGCAACATCTTCGGTGTCTTGCATGTGTGCACGAACTCCATTATGATCAACTCACAGTCATTGATTGGAAACACTGGCGCCAAAATTGTGGCAGGCAGGCTTTCACTATGTTCCGCTAACACCAACAAAAACCAGGGCCTCACCTTGTCCACACCACCGGCCGCTTTCCCTCCGGCAGCGACCGCTGCCACGCCAGCATTGTGTCCTGCAGCTTCTTCGCAAACAGCCCCCTGTGTGGGGCCAGGCATGGCAGAGCAGTGGTGCGCTGCTCACAAGACAACCACGACGAATCTCCCGCACCCCGGGTGGGTACATAACATGCACTATGCATGGTGGTGCGCTGCACCGCCATGGCGCCTCGGCACTACAAGCGTGGTCATGTGGAGCTTCACACACAATGTCATACTTCAGAAGTACTTCTGATGTATTCTTGCACAAACATGTTTGGAAACCCCGCGGGCAGGCAGGCACCCACCGCTGCACAGCACGTTAAAAAAATTCAAATAACAAAGAATGCGTGCCTCAGTGTCGTCAGCAGTCCGCACCGCAAAACGGTGCGGCAGCTAACTGCAGCAATTTAGTGCCAATCAAACGCACGTGGGCAGCGCTCACACACAGGACGCTGCTGTACTGCGTGCACGCGCTCTCTCGCCCAACAAGAAAGACGCGCCCAAGCAGGCACCGACCACTGCCCAGCAAATTTGATTGCAAAAAAGGATGCATGCCTCAGTGCCGCCGGCTGTCCGCACCGCCAGACGATTCGGCAGCTAAGTGCGGCATTTCAGTGCTGGTCAAACACACATTGCAGCGGTGGGGGTTCCATACACTGGACACTGCTGCAGCGCTCTCACCCAACGTGGGTGAGCGGCGGGTCGCCGCCAATGCGCCCCATGGCGTCGTTCTCCGATTCCCCGCAGCGCGCCAGCAGAATTGGCCGCGGCGTCAGCCGCATGCTGCACGCGACAGATTCATGGAACACATACACGCGCGGCGCCGCACAGAGCTCAGATGTGTGTTGAGGGAGCCAGACCGACACACAACTGCCGCACGGCCGCAGAGGCCTGGTGAGGTTGGCCCAGGGGCGGCGGCTCATGTGGCACAGCCACTGCTGCACCTGTACGTAAACACGCCTGCGGCGCTGCTATACAATACTTCAACTTGGAGCATGATGATTACTTGAAGAAAGCAGTCCCTCTGACAGCACGCCCCCGCCCGAAAACGGGGGTGCTACGGCAGCCGCGTCCAGGGCGGCGGCTCATGTTGCAGAGGTGTTGCTGTGCACAGCAACTACATAACCCTGCAGCGCTGCTCAATACTTTGAAATCCTAGTATTATTATTATTATGGTCATTACGATATCTTGATACACTACAGTAATAAGACATATACTGCATAGTACGGTGACTATTTACTGTAGTTGCATACGCCTGCAGCGCTGCTACTCCTGCTGCCTGCCGCTCAGAGCGCATGGACGGGCTGAGGGTGCATGCTGCATACTGAGGCCAACCGTGCAAAAACTGGCAGGTGCCAAGACTGCGGTTCCTGTGCGAATCTGCTGCACCATCCTACCTATGGCCTATGTATTGCGGTGGCGTGTGCCACTGTGTGCAAATTTCTTCATTCAAAGGCGATGTAACACTGCCAGCACGGTATTCATGTCTCGTGTTGCTCTAACGCAGTGCTTTCAGGGCAGCCCTGGCTGCATGCCCAGGCCCCTTGTTGCTGCTAGTTGTGACATCGGCTGCAACGCGTCCAACCACCACATGTGGCAACTGCAAGGATGATATTCCGATGACGGACTCCACAAAAACGTACCTGACACACTAACCCATGCGAGTACTACTAGTAGTACAAGCACAAGGCTTTGGGGGATGTCATGCGGACTATGCTACACTTCGAAATACATGCTTGCGTGTGAACATGCATGTACAACATGTGTGTACACGGGCACTGAAAGCGCACGTACACTTCTGGACCACAACATACTTCAGTCTCGCGACAAAACAATGGCATAAAAACAGCAGCCCACATCAGAAACTTCACACTTGCGGCTGCTGGAGCCCCGCTGCACATACACGTGGACGCACCTGCCCATGAGCCACCCCACCCGCCCCAGCGTGTACCCCGTGCACTGGTGGCACAGCAGCTCCTCGCCCGCATTGGTGAGCCGTATGTAGGGCACGCCCTCATCGTTCCCCACGGGCTCATACACCTTCTTGTACGCCTCTATGCGCTTCAGGAAGTCCTGCATCGCCGCCTCCGGGTCCATGTCAACGTCTGGCCGCGCACAGTTTGGGGCGGCAACCGGGCATGGGTCAGGTCTGTGTCTCGCGTGCAATTCTAGTTTTTTACAGTGTTTTAAACCATCAGCGGAAGTTGGCTGGCGCTCTTGCAGTAAGTGATGGCAGCAGTTACCACAACCCACATTTTCAGCGTTGCGGTGGTCAGCGATTTCCACACACAGGCAGGCGACGCATGGCAGGAAATGGCCGCTCCACTCACCGCCACCCAGCATGGCGCTGCACACACAGGCGAGCACAACCCCCTTGCACTAAGCGCCAGCCAACCGCCCCCCGCTCCCCCCCTTCCCCCCCGTCTCCCCCCTCTCCCCCCAGCGACAACACGTGTGCCAGGGACACTCACAGTCCGGGCTCTTGAGCTTGGAGTCCTTGACGTTCTCCCAGACGGTCTGGTCGTCCGTGAGAACCGTCTCCGCAAACGCGAGCTGTATGACCAGGGGCGCGCGGTCCGGCCGGTCGCTCCTCTCCGAGCTGGAGCCCGACGCCGCCGCCAGCGCCTCCGCCTCCGCCGCCGCCGCCGTGTTCCTCGCCGCCACCTGCATTGAGAAAGCATTGCAGAGGGCTGAACTGTGAGCATGAACAAGCCCAAAAGGGTGCAGGGCCGGTCCGTGGGAGTGGCCGTTGACTGAGCAAGTGAGTACTATGGCATGCAGGTGGCCAGCATCGGATGTGCATCAGTATCACGAGCCGTGTAAAGGACTGAAAGAGGTATGGATTGTGTGCACGCCAATGCATGTGTTTTAGGTCACGGCCAGACCAGCAATTTCTCTGTTGTCTCACAACTTTCATCAACAAAAGTGCGTCACAGCCTGCCACTGCTCATGCTGCCCCGGCGCCCCCCCCCGGCTCGCGCGGCGACCACCCCCAAAAACACATTGCATCGACAAAGGCGCCACACGGCCTTGCAACTCCCCCCCCCCCCCCCCCCCCAACTCACGTGGGGACCCCCCCCAAAAAACGCACCTGCCCCATGAGCCACCGGCGCCGCTCGCGCGTGGTGTTGGTCGCATCGAATATGGCCACGCACAGGTCCGCCGCGGGATCTGCAAGCGCGCCGAGCGCATCTGCCAGCGCCGCCTCCGCACAGCGCTGCCGCAGCTGCGCGCCCGCCTTGTTGGACATGTCGAAAAACGCGGCGTCATTGGCCGCGGGGTGGCCCTCCGCGGCGGCTGCGGCGACGGCGCGCCGCCGGTAGTTCCCCGCGTTGAATATTTTGGTGTGCAGGCCGAGCCAGTCGAGGTGGCGCTTGATGCCCATGGCGATGAAGCTCTTGCCGCGCGCCGGCAGGCCTGTGGCGGGCGGGCGAGACCGGCGTTGGCGGCGGCACAAGAGAAGGTTGGGCTGCAGGCCTAGCGAGGAGCGGGTTTGTGTGTGCACAGGCAAACTGACAGGAATCGAGACCTGCTGGAGGCTGCGCTGGTTGAGATGCCTTGGGGGCACGCCAGCAAGCAGTGAGGAGGCTGCCATGCGGCGTGCACAGCGCAGGGACTTGCGCGAGATGAGAACCACCAGATCAATCCATGACATCTCCACAACATGTGAATACTGCAGCGCATCGCGGCCTGGTGGCGCACGCCCCCACGCACGCACCGACCATAGCGATGACGAGCTTGCCGTGGCGCGACGTCACGTACTCCGCAAATGTGTCGGTGCCGTGCAGCGCTGACGACAGCACCTGGTCCACCGCCGTCCGCCTGTAGGGCGCGTGCTTGTGCTCGGACATGGACGCCGCGCGGTGCAGCCGCTGGCTGGGCCTGCCGCTTGGGGAGCGCCCCCCCGGGATCCCCCCCGTCACCGGGGTTGTGGGCGAGCCCAACCCCCCCTGGGCGGCTGGCCGCGCCATGCTGAACGCCTTGTTGGTGGCCACGTCCGCTAGGCGGAAGATGTTGCTCCTGCCGCTGGCGCCCAAGCTCGACAGCGCTGTTTCGCTTAGGTTGCGCTGGGGGCGCTCGCCGGGGGCTGCGCGGGAGAAAGCGCGCGCGCGGGGGAGCGTGCGGCGGACGACGGGGAGGAGATGCGTCAGGAGATTGGGGTCGTGGGAGGGGCTGTACGCGCGTGTGCGCCATGACTGGCGGGATTTGGGGTGCGCAACGGGTGCAAGTAAGTTCAGAGCGGGGAGGGCATCGGAGCTTTCGGCTGCCCGGGTGCGGAACGCGACAGGGAACCTCCATGCCCAACTGTATCTCCCAGCGGACCTGAATGTTGGCCGCGACAGCAGCAGGCGCCGCGCCCAGCTTGCATCAATGCGGGCAACGGTTTTGAGGCGTGCCAACATGTGAGGATGTGCGCCGCAGGTGCCGTGCACCTGAGGCTTCAGGATCTTGCCCATGGCTACCCTTGGAGGAGGGGAGGTCGTCTGCTGAAACCCGCTTCGGGATCTTCTTGTCAATGAGCTCGGAGTGCGGAGTGTGCCAGGCCTGGGGCGGCGGGCAGCCAGGCAGCACAGGTGCAGGTAACAGGTGGCGCAGGTGGTCATGCGACAGGTGGCGGCAGATGCAGCAGGCTGCAATGCCGAAGCCGCAAGGAAACGGATGTTGCCCTCCGCCACGGGGATGTCTTCGTTACCTGCGCATCATGCACCAGGGTGGCTTGCCAGCCGTCGGTGGCTGTGAGGTGGTCGACCTCCCTGTCGATCTCCCTGCTGCTGCCCGCTGTGAATGGCTTGTCTTCCGCCATACCTCGCTGCCGGCACCACAGGAAGACGCCCAGCAGTGCTGGCAGCGCGGCGCGGGCTGTTTGTGTCAGCGACAGATTCCCTTTTTGCTGAGCACACGCCGGATCGGCAGATTCAGGACCCGGACGGCGGGAGCAGCAACATCAGCACTTGCAGTGCCTAGCCAGCCCCCGGCAGCAGCGGGGGACGTGGCGGGCGGCGTCAGGCAGCATGAGAGCGGTGCTCTTGCTGCTGGCCGTGTGGCTTCTGGCCACTGCAGGTGCGCCCCGCTCCCAGGCATCGTTCATGCTGCTGCTTCTGCAGCGGATGTGCAAGCCGCACGTCAACTCGAGCTCCGGAAACAAGCCCGGCACCACCACCACCAGCACCAGCACCAGACACGACGCACATAGCACCTAATACCAGCACTTTCTCCTCCTGCGCGTTTGTAACCGCTCTTGCTGTCCCAGGCACCGCAAGCGGAGGCCTCAACGCCATCTGGAGGCACTCCCCCCAGATCCAGAGGGATGGCTTCCTCACTGACGCCTTCCCGGTGGAGGGACTGCCGGTGCACATGAAGGTGCGGCAGGTGCCTGGGGATGGCAACTGCCTCTTCCACTCCATCAGCGCCTGCCTGGAGTACGCCTCCACCTCCAAGCACGCCAGCCTGCACCTCAACGACCTGATGCCCAAGTCCGCGGCCCTGCGCAAGATGGCGGTGGACTACCTTGTCGCCGACACGGACAGGGTGCTCTACTTGGAGGGGGGGGAGACCGTGCCCGTCAACGAACTCCTCACCGTCGTCGCAACGCAGTACAACATGACCGTCGACGCGTACTGCACGCACATGCGCCTGCCCGCGGTCTGGGGCGGGGGGCCGGAGATTGTCGCGCTGTCCAACTGCCTGCGCCGCCCCATCCACGTGTACGAGCTGGCCACGGGCTCCGGACGGCGCTTCTGCTTCCGGCGCATGGCGTGCTTCGGCTCGCCGCTCTTCGACGAGGAGTGCGAGCCCATACACATACTCAGCGCCGACGCGCGGTTTCCCAACCTGTCGCCCGGCCAGCAGCTCGCGAATGGCAACCACTTTCTGTGCCTCTTTCCCTGCGGCGCGCTGGACGCTTTTTTGGACACGCACGGGGGCGACGCGCTGCGCGGCGGGCGGGTATCGCCGCGCCTGGGGTGGTTTGGGCGCATAGGGGAGCGGCTGCGGCGCTGCACCTTCATGCCGCAGTGGCAGACCAGCGACGCCGCTGGCGGCGGCGAGAGCGTGCTGCAGCAGCGGCTGCGCGCAGCAGCAGCCGCCGCGGAAGCTGCCGCAGCGGAGGCTGATGCTGAATTGGCAGAAGGAGCTGGGGCGGGGGGGAAACTGGGGGGCGATGGGCGGGAGGGAGCGGCGGCACGCCTGGAGAGCGAAGCGGCGCAAGAGACTGCGTATCGGAGTGCTGCCGCCGCCGCTGGTGAGGCGGTGGAATCGCGGGAAGGGGCGCTGATGGAGGAGATACAACAGCGCGTGCGACAGGAGTTGAAAACACCGGCCGCGCCCGCCGCATGAGCGGGCCCGGTGCGTGTGGCGCCCTCATTGCTGTTGCCTTCTTCCCGTACATGCCCTATCTAGACCGTGCTCGGCAGGCACGTGCGCCTGCCAGCACCCCCCTGACCCAGTGTGCAGTGCTAATGGCGCCACCTGGCGCCGGCTCACATCCCGCCACCTGCTTGCGCTTGTTGAGGCAGTAGGCGGTTTTTTATGTGTGGCGCAGGCAGTGCCCACAGTGGCAGATGCGCCGCTTGCGGCATTTTTGCTGCACCGATGCCCGCGCCACCTCGTTTCCTGGTGCTGGCACCATGTGTGCGTCGGCACCTTGCCCTTTTGTGTACATACCCACATCAAATCAAATGAGGCGTGCGCACTGCCTGCGCACGCTAAGCACTTTTGGTATGCTTGATGTGGGCGGCCCTTCCCTGCTGTCCTCACATTGTGCTGCCTGCCTTCCTTTCTGTTGGTATTGCAGCTGTTGTACACCACGTGCTTTGTGCGCAACATGTCCATCGTTGCATTAATGGCAGTGGTGGAGCACCTGCAGTTGCGTGGCCGCTGCGTGCTAGTGCCAGTCACTGCCATGCTGCTTTGGGGTTTTGCAGCAAGTTCTGCAGCAAAATAAGCTGGGCACTTTTTTGGTGTGCTGCTGCACTTGAAATGGCTTACCCGGGTATTGCGTGGGCAACCACTCACAGGAATATTATGAGGCACCAAGGGCGTGAAGAACTGCGAGACTATTGCTGTACTTATTAATGCCCAAGCAGTGCGTACTCTAGGGAGAGTTCAACCAGTGTAGACTCTAACTGCACGAATTTGCCCTTTGAATTACACCCCTACCCTGGGGGCCGCCCGGTTTGCCAAGACGTATCATCCCCCTCCACCCCTGGACCCCTTCTCGCGTCGCCGCCGTATGTACACCGCGGTTTCTTGCATTGCCAGCGATGTTGTGCAGTCCAGCAGAGCACTGCTGTATCTATGCATCGCCAGTGTAGGCGACCTACTGGCTAGTAATGCTAGCGGTGGCGCCTCTCTGCCAACACGTGCTCCTCCCTGCACGCTTGCCGACACGTGGCGCCCCACGCGGCCGCCCCCCTCGCCCCCCCGGGAGCGGGTCCCGGGTGGGCGCGTCACCTGTGAGCAGAGTGAAAATCAGTTTCAGACTCAACCACAACAAAGAGGCCTTGAGCTGGGACACGACGGCGGAGCTGTGAGGGGTGACCCGCGGGCCTGGTAGCTGGTGCACCATGGGCTGTGCCTCCAGCAAACCCAGCGCCCCGCCCCCACCTCAGGACCCACTCCCTAAGCCGTCCCAAAGCCAGCACCAGGCAGCACCTTCGGAGCTGCTGGTGCCAACACCAGCCTCGGCCTCAGCACCCACAGCGGCGCCCACCAAAGCAGAGCCATCAGCAGAAGCATCAGGCACGCCAGGAGTGTCTGACGCTCGACCATATGCACCTGCAGATAAGGAGGATGTCAGCGAAGCGGCTGCGACTGCGGCGGGCGAGACTGCTGCCTTGGCAGCAGTCTGTGCTCCACCGATTCCACCCCTCAACGACACTGCCACAGCGTCCACCACCAGCGACACCGAGCCCCCCCCCTCTCCCGCCCGCCACGTTAGGCGCAACCCCTCCTCCAACAATCCATCAGCAGGCAGGCTCACACCCGCCATCAGCGTGAGCACGCTGGGTGCCAAAGTCAGCCCTGACAGCTTCAGGCTGCCTCCAGTGGAGAGGCGGGAGTCCTTCCTCAACGTGGCCGTCAAGACGCTCAGCAACATGAGCCCGCGGCTGCTCTCGGGGGTGGTCTCCCGCCGCCCCTCGGGCTTCTTCGCAGGCGAGGGCCCCCCCGGGTTCGAGCCCCTGGAGGTGGAGCCCGACCCCGCCACCCTGGAGTCTGGCATGTTCGCCACCCACGCCCTGGTCTCCTTCCGCAAGTGCGCCCGGCAGCTGTGCTGCGAGACCCTCACGCAGACCGTGTGCTCGCTCGCCAGCACGCCCGCCCACAGGGACCGCTGCGACTCCGCGAACACGACCCCCCGGGGGCGCCACAGCACCTCCTCCTCCCCCCCCGGCACCGCACTCCTCACGCCGCTGCCGCCCGGCATGGAGACGGCGCCGCTGCTGGACCCTGTCGTGCGCGCCGTCCTCGCGGATTCGCCCGTCTTCCGCGGCCTGCGCGACGCCGAGCTGGCCGACGTCGCTCTCGCCATGGTGCCGCTGCGCTGCGGCGTCGGGCACACACTGCTGACCGCGGGCGAGGTCTCGGACGCCTTCTACGTCGTCGCCTCCGGCGCCTTCATGCTGCTGCGCTACCACCAGGAGCGCTCGCGCCCGCACGCGCTCGGCCCGGGGCGCCGCTCCTCCACGGCCTCCCGCCACGAAAGCAGCGCCGCCTCCCCCGCGACCGGCCCCGGCGCAACACCCGCCTCCGCAGTTACGGGCTCCGAGCCGGGCGGTGGCGTCATCCGGGTGTTATGTGGGCGGGGCGCGTGTTTCGGGGAGGCGAATCTGGTGCTGGCGGGGGTGCCGAGCGCACGCACGGTCGTGTGCGCGCGCGATGGGGGGCTGGTGTTCACGATAACGCGCGCGGCGCTGAGGGCGGCGCTGGCGCGGGCGGGGCAGCGGGCGCGGGCGGGGGCGCTGGTGGCGCTGCGGGGGGTTCCGCTGCTGGCGCAGCTGCCGGAGGAGCAGCTGCGGAAGGTCGTGGACACGGTGGAGCAGGTGGAGTACGCGGAGGGCGCGCAGGTGAGGGCGTGCGCGTGCGTGTGTGTGTGTGTGTGTGTGTGTGTGTGTGTGTGTGAGGGTGTGTGTGTGTGTGTGAGGGTGTGTGTGTGTGTGTGTGTGTGTGTGTGTGTTTGTGTGTGACACGTTGTTGGTTCTGGAGAATGAACATTAAAGTGGGAAGTGGCAGGCGGGGGCTGTTGTTGAACTGCGGGCGGGCCGCGGAAAGCCCTGTGCACCTGGCGTGCGCGCTGCTTGGGATAGGATGACCAAGCTTGCTGTGCCCTGTTGCTAGGGGGGTACACGTTGCGATTCTTGAGAAAGAACAATGCAAGTGGGAGGTTTTCAGGTGTGTGGGAAAAGAGAGTTGTGTGCCGATGGATGGGGTGGTGGTGGCCGTGCTACGTTGGCACGGTCAGCGCTGCTGAAACGGCAGAAGAAGCAGCGGCAGGCTGCGGAGGCACCAGAGTCATCTGCAGCGAAGGCGTCACTGTCAGAGGCGCCAGGTGTTGTGGAAGATTTCCAAACTACCTTTCCCTAAATGAAATCAGTCATGGGGATTCTTGTCTACTATTAGGACTAAATCCTCGGATAGAAACTACTATCGCAAATTTAAGATGACGGAGTCGGTTTAAATCTGGATTGCCCCCCCCGCCGCTGCTGGCGGCCAGCTGGCTCTGTAGATGTTGCAGCCAACGTACTTCGAAGTACATCTTTGTGTGAATTGAAGTCCGCTGGTAACTACCCTCGCAGCTGCAGTCTGGTTGGTGTGTGCGCTCGAGTTGTTGAGGGCGGTGCTGCCGTACCACAATTTCCGTGTTGGTTGTGGTAGCCACACATGGGCGGGTTGCAGCCCATGGTGCCCAAGAGGCAACCCACCTTCAAAGCACCTGTAGAAGCCACACACGGCGGCGACCGACATCCTTATGCCCGCACTAGCGTTCGCACAGCAGCCACCCGCATGCACACTCCAGCTACAGCAGCAGCAGAGCTAGCAACCGCAGCCACACACGGAGCCGGCCGCGCCCCAATGTTTACGGGCGCGATGCTGCACGGTGCGCGCGCGGCCGCCGCAGGTTCTGTCGGGCGACGAGGCGACGTCCGCGCTGTACGTGATCAAGAGCGGGACGGCGCGCGTGCGGCGCGTGCGCGGGTCGCCACCCAACCAGATCACCATCACGGAGCTGCTCACCAGCGGGCAGGTGAGGGCCGGCCCGGCCAGCGGCGGTGTCGGTCAGAATTTGGTGCTAAAATAAGTAAAAATGGAGCAAAAAAAGCTGGGTAGTGGTGATGCCATGTCGCTGCTCGTGTGCGTGCTGCCTGCGCTGATGCCGGAGACACCGGACGCGCCAGCGCTGGGAGTGAGTACGGCCCAATTGCTGCCACTGCCGCTGGCGGCGGCTCGCCACCTCGTTCCAAACTCTAGGATTATGTCTGCAAGCGCTGAGCACGGCTGGCCGCCACCGTTACCACGTGCCCGTAGCGCCGCAGCTGCCAGCGGCGGCGCGCATGTATTATAGGCAGCTTGGTTTGTGCGGGGCGCACACAAAACACCGCTCAGAGACAATGATGCGCGTATGCACACTATATATTTGAAGAAGTACTTGAAGTAGTAGTGAACATATAGTTCAGAAGTACATACGACTGCCGGCCGCTCAGGCCTGCCCGCAAGCAGCACTTGTCGCTCTTGGTTGTTCAAAGGCTTTGTGCATCCGTGTGCACAAGCTGCCGGGGCATGTGCCATCGCCACGGGCGCGCTGGCATGCATGGCATGGGCTCTTGCACGCTCACAAGTGCAATCAAAGATAACCACTACACTTCGAAGCATGCACCGTATATGGCACAGATTCCGCATGTACGCTGTGGTGTCAGAGCGGCAGCGCTGCCTACCCTCCAGGCCTTGCTGGAGCTGTGAGGGCCGAGCTGACTGGCCGCTCCGCCCCGCCTCCGAACTGCCCCTAGTACTTTGGCGAGATGGCGCTGGTGATGGGCGGAGGCAGCGGGCCCGATGTGAAGGCGCGCACGGCGCTGGCGGTGTACCGCCTGGGGCGGGAGGCGCTGGAGGGGCTGCTGGGGCCCATAGACACGTGCCTGGAGCGCGCGACCCACCTGCAGTGCCTGTCGCAGGTGAGGGGTGATGGGTCACAGCGTATCAATTTTGCATTATACGCCGTACGACGTACTTCGAAGTATGTAAAAACGCCGTATAACGTACACAGATGGACATATTTGTGCGGCATATAAGCCGTTTATCGCGTTTTCGGGCGTGGCAATTCGCCGTATTTTGTACTTCGAAGTATAACGTGTCATCATCGCTGCAGGTGAGGGGTGTGATGTGTGCCCGTGGGGTGGCCGTGAGTGGGCGTGGGTCGGGGGAGGCAGCACAGGGGAGTTCGCAGTCTAAGGAGTAGGTACACGTTGTAATGAGTATACTTCTAAGTATGAGACTGCAGTAACCACAGTGTAGTGTACTTCTAAGGTGTCATGTAGTGTGTACCATCTGTGTGGGACGTGCACGCGTGCAGACACAACCGGTGCTCGGCAGAACCCTGCATGTAGATAGTAAACCTTCCATATACTTGAGAAGCACTTATCATAACGCTTTGAAGTACTTCAAAGTACATGATTATACTTGGAGTATCACATGTTATTTTTACGTGCACCGTGTTGATATATACCTACTTCAAGTACATACTTCGAAGGACTTCAGTAGTCCAATACCAGTAATATACCTCAGTATGCTCGTGGGTGGCGCCTCTGAAGTTCCTCCCCTGTGCACTTTTGTGTGCCGCTGCTGCACGCCATGCGCCATCGCAAGCAGTTTCCGCTCCACACGCACATAGTCTAGTGTGACATATAGTACCGGGCATTGTGGTTTTTGTGCCATGCAGGGCGCCACGTGCGCCTGCCAGACCCACAGCGAGCCACGAGTGCCCAACTTTGCAAGCTTGCCCCACCAACAATCTGCAGTCGTACTTTGAAGTACATGACCACATAACAGCTGTCATGTGACGTCCGGTCCCGGCCACCACACCTCACCAGCGGATTATCCCTACCTCACCAGTAATGCATACTTTTTGAAGCGCTTGAGATCATGTATACTCTGTCCCATGTCTACTTTGTGCCGGTAGTGTATACCACAGTTTATAGTACTTCGAATGCTACCTACACGGTATGAAGTACACAATACAAGGACATGCATACACACGTACCACATCAGCATTCAGTAGTGTATGCATCGAAGTAGATTTCATGTATCATGTGGCTTGCAGGTGGCCGCGCCGCTGGTGCACGAGCCGCAAACACGCCCCCCCGCACGCGGTACAGTATACAGTACAGAAGCGAAGCGTACACGTGCACTACAGCACACAGTAGTGTGTGTACACTTCAAGTAACAGTTGTCATGTGCCTCACAGGCGCCGGCGCCGCGGTCTACGAGCCGCAAACACGCCGCCCCGAATGTCCGCTGCACGGTTGGCGGAAGTTATTTGAGAAGGGGGGCGCGCTGAGCCCGTGCGCGCCCCCTGGTACCAGCTTCCAAGAGAGACTGCGCTGGTGCTGCGTGCCTGCGTAGCATGGCGCGTCGTGCGTGCGCCTGCCCTCGCAACGTGGGCGCATGCGCGGCTGCATGCCGCGCCGCGTGGCACCAGCCACATTGATTTTTTTCTCTCATTGTTTTCAGTACTTTTCTTTCAGTCTTCACATTGTAATTAATACTGAGTGAATACCTAGAATCCTTTGCGCTTGGGCAGCTGGCTGGCACACGCATGTGCTTGAAGTATTGTTCAAAAACTAGTCGAGAGAGACAGGGTCACGGCGCGCAGCGCACCTCGCGTCCATGTCTCAAAGCAGCAGCGGAAAGTTGGCGGTAGCTGCCGCCGCCGCTGCTGCAGCACTTGCGGTACAAATCATCATCCTTTGAAGTCTGTGTGAGTCACAGCCGGTCAGTCCTGCTCCTGCTGGCCCCTAGCCATGAGGCACCCTGACCACCACTTCTGCACACAGTAGCGCAGATCACCACTTCTATGTGGCTGGCAGGTGCGGTGCCGCGGTCCGCGAGCCACGGCGCAGTGTGGCGCCTCCTGGACCCTTTTGGCGATGCGCGAGTGGCACATCCCACCAGCAAAACTGTTGTGTCTGACAGCGCGCGAGCGCGCTCCAACAGATTTGCATACTGTCGTGCTGATAAGACATTTTTTTTTAAATGTGGTTTCGCAGGTGCTGGCGCTGCGGGCCATGAGCCACCGCGCGGTCATGCGCCTGCTGGACATATTTGCGATGCACTGTAGGCACGGCCCACCAGCAAATTTTTTCTTCTGGCGGCGCGCGTTTGCATACTTTTGGTACACGATTAACAGGGCTTATGTGGGGTTTTATGTGGCTTTTGCAGGTGCCGGCGCTGCGGGCCATGAGCCACCGCGCGGTCGTGCGCCTGCTGGACCTGTTTGCGATGCGCGAGTACGCGCCCGGCGAGCACGTGGTGCACGTGGGCGCCCCCTCCGACACCATGTACCTGCTCATCAAGGGCGCAGCCACCGTTCTCGCGGAGAACCCGGACACGGGACAGGTGAGGGGGTGGGGGGGGGGGCTCTTCTTTACCTCTAGAGTGCACTTGCGATCTAGTGCGGGGTAGTGAACCCCCGTAGTACCCCGCACTAAAGCAAGAGCCGCGCTGAATCAACTAGGGCATTGTGCATCGTTTATATAGAATCATGTGGTCCGTGACAGGTCTCTGGACCCCGCTTTAAATCGCATACCGCACTAAATCAAAGCGAACTAAATCGCGAGTGCACTGTACTAAGGTTTTTGCATGTAGGAGTGCATGCTTGGCGGTTGTCGCAATGGCGTGGCTGTGACCAAGTGCATGCGCACGCAGGTGGGCGGGGGAGGGCTCTTCTTACCTCGACCCCAGTATCATTTTTTGGGGGGGGGGGCATTCTCGGTGTCTGCTGGACCGCTGTGGAAGTCGGTGTACGCCAAGTGCCTATGCCTTGTCATTCCGCCGGGCGGCGCATTTGCCCTCGGCAGGTGCCAACTGCATGGTGCGCCAGCTGTGTGTGCGTGCAGCGCCCGGCCGCGCCGTTAAACGCGCAAGCGCAGCCTCCCCATCAAATACCCTCCCGAGGTCTCGCCGTGCGCACCTGCGCCGCCCCTCCACGGCGTGTCGGCCGAGACCCCGTCTCACCATTGGGCATGCACACACTGCTTCTCACACTGCCCCGCCCCAATGCCAAACCCAAAGGTGCACCACCCGATTCGCCGTGCGCACCAGACACCACCCATTACTAGGGTTGCGCGGAAACGTATATGAGCGAGCCATATACGCCGTATACGGAACGCATGTACAGCGTATATGGCTAATGTTTTGAAAACAATGGTGATAGGAACAGCTTGGCGCACACGTGTGTGGGTGATGTCTGGTGCTCTTACATGGTGGCTGGCCCAGCATAGTAAGTTATTGCACGTGTCTTGACAAGAAAAAAACGCCCATATATGTTTTTGTGCAACCCTGCCCATTACCCCGCCCCCTCCCCGTCACCATGACACCGGTCCCGCGCACCCCCCCCGCCACCGCCGCAGATGGAGGAGGTGGCCACCCTCTCCGCGGTCGACTATTTTGGCGAGCGCGCGCTCCTCGACAGCGACCCGCGCAACGCCAGTGTCGTCGCCCCCCGCGGCGCCACCTGCCTCGAGCTGCGCCGTGACGACTTTGCCGCGGCCTTCGGCGGCCTGCCCGCCGCGCCGCGCCCCTTTGTCAGCGGCGCCGGCAGCAGCAGCAGCCTGGGCGCTGGCGGCGTTGGCGGCGGTGTGGGGTCGGCGGGGTCTGTTGCCGGGTCGGGGAATGTGGCGGTGGCGGCGGCGGCGGCGGCGGCAGCGGTGGGCATCAGCGTGAGCGTGAGTGCGCCGCACGGGGGCACGTGGGTGCAGCCGATGGCACGGTACCAGGGGGACATGCGGCCGGTGTCGCTGCTGCGCGATGGTCAGGTGCGTTGGTGTCGGTCGTGTTGGAATGGTGTGCTGTGCGTGCCAGGGTGTGCTGCTGTGGGGGCGGGGAGGGAGCCAGTGGGCGGAGCCGCTGTGGCCTGGGCACAGCTGCGCACGGGTTGGGTAACAGTGCCACGTGGCACATGTATATACCAGGTTCAAGTCCTTTTTTTGGCAATGTATACTTTTAAATATATATATGCCTAGTTTATTACATTATTTAGAATGAACTTGGTCTTTATTTTGCATTGCTTTATGTGGAATTGTATTAAATCGTACAAATCTGGTATATTTGTTAAACCGGCGGACCATGTGCCGGCATGAGGGCACGTCATGGGCGCGGCGGATGGCGCTGTGCCAGGTGCCATGTGGATGGTTTAGCTGGTTTGAGGTGCTGGCTGCAGTTTGCTGCACTGGGCGGAAGGGCAGGCGGCTGCGTGCGCGTGTGGTGACTCAGGCACTCTGTTTTCAGGTGCTCGCGCATAGCTAGTGATGGGTCACGGCGTGTACCGGCAACGTGTACTTCAAGCATTCGTATAAACACGGCGTATTCCTACTTTTACGCCCAAAGTCGCGTTGTACGGCGTATTTGCCATAGCGCGTAACCACCACCACAGCCCCGCCCCCGCCCCCTCCCCCTCCCGGCAAACTCACC
>JAULBY010082423.1:0-30507 GCA_032358315.1 Ophiocytium majus
CCACGAGCTCCCGGGGAGGACCCGAGTGCCGTCGTAGTTGGCCCAGAACCAGTGCGGTGTGTCTGGGTCATCTTGATTGATCGTCTTCTTCACCAGCTTGAGTCCCAGCGCCGCTTCGTAGAAATCGCTCGTGCGCTGGATGTCGTCCGTCATCCCCGTGATGTGGTGCAGGCCCGAGAGGGCCATGTCGGGGGTGATGGTCGGCACGGGTTCCGCGTGTGTGGTCGCGGCGATCGTCGCCTCGTCACGCGTGCCGGGCAGCTGCGCCGCCGACTGTCCCATGATCGAACGGCCGAGTGCAGACATCGGCTCGTCTACATCGTACCCCGGGCCAGCGGTTGCGATTTCGAGCACCTGGCCATCGGGATCGCGGAAGTAGAGCGAGTTGAAGTAGCCGCGCGGCATCGGGCCCGAGACGGCGAGCCCGAGATCCTGCAGCCGGCGCTTCCACTTGAGCAGCGACTCATACGTGGGCGTCGAGAAGGCGAGGTGATGCACGCCACCCACACCGTACCGTCCGCGCGGAGCCTGTGGCCACTCGAAGAACGTGACCAACGTGCCCGGCGCCCCCTCGGCGTTGCCGAAGTAGAGATGGTAGGACGAGGGATCGTCGAAGTTGACCGTCTGCTTGACGAGCCGGAGTCCCAGGATCTCGTGGTAGAACGCGAGCGTGCGGCGCGCGTCCGAGGCGACGAGGGTGATGTGGTGGAAGCCGAGGGTGGTGGGTGCGGTCATTTTAGCCTTACCTGTTAATGTCTCACAACTAAGATTCTAAGTACAGGAAAGGTTCCCGTCAAGGGGGTCCTTTTCGGCCCCTGGCTGGGGGGCGCGGACTTCTATGGAATGTGGGTCCCGCGGGATCAGTTCCCGGGGAGTTCCAGGGCGGCGGCTTCGGTGCCGAGTGCCTTGAGGAGCTCGGTGATCTTCCGCTGATCGGCGAGGCCGAGGCCGGCCATGGCGCGCCGGATGACCTCGGCGTGGGCGGGGAATATGTCGTCCATGAGCTGCCGGCCTTCGTCGGTGAGCTCGGCGTAGCGGGCGCGTCGGTCGGTGGCGCAGAGGGCGCGGCGTACGAGGCCGCGCTTTTCGAGCTTGTCGATGAGGAAGGTGATGCCGCCGCTGGAGACTAGGATCTTTTTTTGGACTTCGCCGAGGAGCATTCGGCCCTTGTGGTACAGGGCTTCGAGGATGGCGAATTCGGTGTGGCTGAGATCGTGGGAGTCGACGTGGGCCTTGGTGTGGGCGTGCAAGGCTTCGGCGGCCCGGGTGAGGACGACGTAGAGTTTGAGGGCGGTGGCGGTGGGGTCGGAAATCATCTCACTGGTAAGCTAGTGGAATCGCACGAGTTTAGAGATTAGCCCTCTTTTCGGTATTTCGCCGGGGGGACTCTTCATCCTATATTGCGCGCTCCTGCCGTCCGCAGGCAGCCGTTCCCGAAAGAGGATCTCGTAATGAATCGTACGAAACTCAACGTGGCAGAGTTGTTCGCCGGCGTTGGCGGATTTCGAGCGGGACTAGAGCGAGTATCGTCCGATTTCGTTACAACATTCAGCAGCCAGTGGGAGCCGCCTGGCTCCGCCGGAAAGCAGTTTGCCTCACGGTGTTACGTCGCTAAGTTCGGCGTTGCCGGACATTACAATGAGGACATTGCTAGGGTGCTTGACCGCATAGAGAGCGGAAATCAGGCGCTGGGCCGCATTGACATGGTCGTGGGTGGCTTCCCGTGCCAGGACTATTCCGTCGCGAAGCCGCTGAATCAATCCACTGGAATCGTGGGCAAGAAGGGCGTGCTGTGGTGGCAAATTCACCGTCTGCTCTCCCTGCTTGTTCAGAAAGGCCGACCCGCCCGCTGGGTGCTGCTCGAGAACGTAGATCGACTCCTGAAGTCCCCCGCTGACCAGCGAGGCCGAGACTTCGCCATCATGCTCGCAGGGCTGAGCGATCTCGGATATGACGTCGAATGGAGAATCGTAAACGCTGCGGACTACGGCTTCCCTCAGAAACGCAGGCGAGTATTCGTGCTCGCGAGGCGCCGCGCGCGACGACGTCCGAGCGGCGCCGACATGGTTTACTCCACGGGCCTGCTCGCTCGTTCGCTTCCGGTCCGCAAACCTTTGTCTGCAGAGGTAGGCGAGGGTTCTCACTTTAGCATCCTCGGAGGACTAGACGAGATCTCGCGAAGTTTTGGTCGTGGCGTTGAGAGAACTCGCTTTGAGACTGCGGGGTTTATGCGCGACCGCGAAGTCTGGACATACTCTCCGACGCCCCTTCGGCCAATTCGCGCCAGCACGCTAGGCGATGTGCTCGTGGACGACATCCAAGTCCCGAGCGAGTACTGGATACCGGAGAGCCAACTGCAGCGCTGGTCTTACGCAAAGGGCAAGAAGTCGGAGAAGAGAACCCATAAGGCAAGTGGATTTGTCTATCACTACTCAGAAGGCGCCATTCCGTTTCCGGACCACCAAGACTCACCAGCCCGCACGATTCTGACATCGGAGGGAGGAAGCGGCCCTTCTCGAAGCAAGCACGTAGTGGCGAGCAGTAGCGGGAGACTCAGGCGACTGACGCCGTTGGAACTAGAGCGGCTGAACGGATTCGACGACGACTGGACACTGGGTCTCTCCGCAGCTCAGCGCGCGTTCTGTATGGGCAACGCTCTAGTCGTCGGAATCGTCTCGATGATCGCGCAAGAGATTGCTGCGGAGGCAGGGCTCCAGCTTCGGTCTCCGAAACGGCAGCGGCTTAAAGGCTGAGTCGCCCGGAGCGAGCTCTGCCGGGCGTCTGACCTAGGCTGGTTGTGAGTGCCATCTCCCGGATGCACATTCTCCCAGACGTCCATAGAGCGTCCGGTTCGCTCGCGTGCGCCCACAGCTATGCGGAGGCCATCGGTGTTTCAGCAGCCACAGAGACGAACTCTTCGAGACCTGCTTAAGACCCCGAAGGTCGCGATTCCGATCTACCAGCGTGGGTACGCCTGGGGTGAGGAGGAGATTGACGATTTCGTCGGCGACATCGAGGACCTCTGGAAGCAAGAAGGGCGCTCTACGCCTGAACATTTCTTGGGGACGATGCTCTGCTACAGCAGAGTTGACGAGGACTGGGGTCATGTCCTCGAGGTGATTGATGGCCAGCAGCGACTAACTACTACGTCGATGTTGCTGGTCGCATTCAGAGAGGCCGCTAAGTCTATTGCAAGTGCTGAGCACACAGACGCAGCGACCAAAGACAGTGCCTTCAAACTGATGCGCGATGCGGACGCGTATCTCTCCGCCAAAAACTCGGATGGCATCACTGTACCGAAACTCTCGCTGAACGAAAAGGACCAAGACGATTGGTCACGCCTCCACCGAGAAGGAACGCCGCTGGCGATCGCCGCACGGCGTGCCGTGGCTGCATCAGTTCGCAATCTCAACGACGCCTTCGAGACGATTAGCCGACGTTTAGTTGGCCCTCACCTCGTGCTCGAGTCGCCATCCGCCTGTAAGAGATCGGTCACAGATCTCGAGAAGCTCATGAAGGTTGTTCTGGATGGACTGAGCGTGGTGTTGCTCACGGCAGAGAGCGAGAAGGACGTTTACGACCTCTTCATGGTGATCAATGATCGAGGGAAGCCGCTGTCGCCTCTCGACCTCCTTCGGACTGGAACGCTCTCGAAACTGAAGTTGAAGCGCAGGCTTTTCGAGAAGGCGAATCTGTTGTTTGCGCCACTCTTAGATGTTGACGAGAATGAAGCCAAGCGGGCTCTGACCCACTACGTCAATTCACATACCGGGACGAGAGTCGCGAAGAATGCGCTCCTTAAGCGACTAAGCAATTGGTTGTACAACGGAGAAGGAAACGAAGGCTTTGGCGACAAGCTGTTGGAACGCACCGAGAGCCTGTCTACAGGCACGCAGTATCTACTGCAACTTTCTTCTAAAGAGCCAGACTGGTTCGGGGACGCGTATCCGTTCTCCGGTGACAAGGTCGGAGCCGAGAGGCAGCACCGGTTGATTGCCGCGCTCGGTCACGAATCGGCGAAGCCCCTTCTGGTTGCGGGTTCAGAGGTTCTCGGCGTCGATGCTTTCCGGCAAATGCTCGGAGTCCTGGAGCGCATCGCGACACGGTCATTTGTATCCGGCGGTGTCCACAAGAGTACGCTCGCCGACTTTCACATTCAGCAGGCGCGTTTGATGCGCAACGATCCGACGCATTGGACACCACAGGCTATGTGGGTCGACGCTCTCAGCGCGACGCCCCGGGAACCTGGTCGCGTCGTGATTGCGCTGCGGGATAGCTGTCCCGACGATCTCTTCAAGGACGGACTGCGCGCTCTGCGATACCGAGGAAGCAGAGGACTCATCGCGTACGTGCTTCTCGCAATTGATTCATTTGACTTTGATGAGCGCAGGCCAGGAAAGGAGGCGCAGTTCCACTGGGCGGACATTCACCTCGACCACATCGTACCGCAGGGGGAGGAAGAGAACGAGGTCAATCAGGTCGGTCTCGGTCACACAATCGGCAACCTCACGCCCCTCTCAGGATCGAAGAACTCGGCGTTAAAGAAGATGCCTTTCGGCGTGGAGAAGGCAAAGATCTATAAGCAGTCGAAGGTATTGTTGACACGAGCCATTGGAGTTGACTATACCGACTGGACACCGGAGAACGTTCGGGTGAGAACTGAGAAGCTCGTCGTCGATGCATGTAAGGTCTGGAATCTCGATGAGAATTCTTGGGTGTGAGAGCGATTGAGCGCAGCCACCGATTTTATCGAAACGGCCGACTCGAAGATGCGCCGGTTTCGAACGGCGTGTCATCCGCGCTCGCGGCGATAGACTCGGTGAGCATCGAGCTTCTTCGACGAACCCACGAGGAGATTCAGCGGAGTCGAAAGAGTATCTCTCCGACTCTGCGCCGCTTGTTCAGCGAGGCGCTAAGGCTGAAGGGATGGAGAGCAAATGGTACTCCGCTCGCAGAGCTTGCAGACGATGATACCCGAGCGCTTTGGCAAGTCTCATTCTGGAAGGAGACTTTTGCGCTGCAACTCGCTTTCGGGAATCGAGAGGGGACGTTCAGGCATCTCGTGTTGCCGTTACTTGCCTGCAGTCGTTACTGGCTTCCGCAGGGAGGGACCTGTTCGGAGGCAATCGTAATCGCTCCCTCGAAGGACCTCGTTCGAGAGGGCGGAATGGATAACGCCGTGGTGACTGCTGACGACTTGGTTCTTGCCTCGGCGGCCCTGGGCTCAATTGCCGATTTTGGCTTCCACTTGATCGTCCTCGAGTCTATTGCCGGCCTCGAGCTGCACCAGTACAAAGGCGGCAACAATCGCCGCGGGAGTCGAATCGTCTCTGCCGAGTAGCTCTCTGCGTTGAGGTGCTGTTCGACAGACACAGAGTGCGCCATCCGCGTCTCTAGCGGTCTCCTCTCTCGAGTCGGAGCAAGGTCCGAGCGCCCTGTCTACGAATGACGGGGAGTCCACGGAACAGCCGTCCATGTACGTCGAATCCAACCGAAAGGCCGGATTGAGTGGGCTGGTTGCCACAACGCTGATGTTGTCTGGTGACAACACGATCCGCTGGACGGAGACCGAACTGGGGACGTGATCGAATCCGCAACTCATGAAGACGACGCGATAGTAGCCGCGCGTCACGCCGCGTTCCCACTCGCCGCCGACGGTGACGAACGAGATTGCGGGGTCAAGCGCCGCGGTGGCGCTCGTGTCACTCGTGGTCTATGCGGAGAGCGTGGTGGACCGAGCGAGCATAAGCAGAAGCGCGCGAGCGGTAGTCATGACTCGTGTTGAGAATCGCCTAACGTCGGCTTCTGCTGTGGCCGTTCAAATAGGACGCGGCCATCAGCAGCAAGCCTCGCTAGGCACTGGGCGCCGAAGCCCTCGCTTCTGCCGGTGGCAGCTCAAGCCGGTGGGCGCTGCAGTACTCGTCCGCCTTCTCCAGGATTCCCGTCAGCCGGGGCGCACCTCCAACCGCGTATTGAGCGAATGCAGTGGCAATCAGCGGTTCACGCCCCCACACTCTGATGATGGAAGCGAAGAGAGGCTTGCTGGACTGATGCAAGTCGTCAGCGTCTTCGATGAAGCCCGCCTTCCACTCGGCGAGCACAACCTCTGCAGCCGGATTGGCTACATTCGCGACCTCCGCAGCCTTGATCTTGTTGTAAAGCTCCGCGAGATAGGTCCACTGCGAGCTAAACCGTGCGTAGAGCGATGCGTAGGTGGCGCCGAGAATCGCTCCAAACCATGGAATTGTCTCTCGAAGCGCTACTCTCGCCGCCACAGCGGAGAACGTCAAGGTGTTCCCAGGGTCAAGAGCCTCTCGCACTCCGACGACCGCCAGGTAGATCCATAGCGCCGCCCAGATTGCGCGCGCGATGACGATGCCGCCTCCGTTCGGGCGCCTCGTGATGAAGGTGAGCATCCACTCGCCGCTGATGAGCGCAGTGAGTCGATGCCACAGATCCCCCGCACGCGAGAGCACAGATTGCATGTTGCTATGGTGATGGGAAGGAGCGTCTCATGCGCCGAACGTGGATTCCACGACCACCAGATGACGCAGTACTGCCTGTGGCGCATCCGAGTATTCAACCCACCCGAAACCTCCGCAACCCCCACACCCGCTTCGCTCTACACGACCAGCCCGGGCCAACCGGCTCCGCCTGCAGTTCCGGCCCCCGTATCATCAGGCCGCCTGTCGCAACTCCGCTTACTGACCGTCCCGTCCGCAGAGCTGTCAGGCTGGGTCCCGGCGCTGCAGCAGCGACAGCGCCCAGCGCACGTCGCCACCTCGAGCATTCATCATCGTCACGCGCAGGCAGGTTCGCCCGGCTAACTGTGTACTGGTAATCCACGCCTCTCCCGTGGCGTTCAGCTGCGCCCGCAACTCCGCGACCGAGTCCGGCGTCGAGCCAGGCCGTTCCCAGACAAGGATGTTCGATTCGGGCGAATGAAGCGGCCGCAGCGTCTCGGATACGAGCAGCTTCTCGTGCAGCGCCGCCGCCTGCTCACACAGCGAATCGTAAAGCGCGCCGAGTCCCGCGCCTCCCAACCGTTGAAGCGCCACCCAAACCTTCACCGCATCCGCCCGCCGCGAACACTGAAAACTCCGCTTCCCCAAATCCGGACTCAGTTCACTCTCCGACTCCGCGCCATGAAACAGATACGGCGCCTTCTGAGCAAACGCCCGCTCCAAGTCCTTGCCATCGCGCACAAGAACCATCCCCGCACTCAACGGCATCAACATCATCTTGTGCGGATCCCAAGCCAGCGACCTCGCTCGGTGAATCCCGTTCACGCGCCAGCGGTGCTTCTCAGAAAGCAACGCAGAAGCCCCATGCGCCCCATCCACATGCAGCCAATGCCCATACCGATCACACAGATCGGCCACCGCGACTAGATCATCAAACGCCCCAACCGCCGTACACCCAGCCGTAGCCACAACCGCCAACACCTCCCGCCCATCCTTATGTAGCCGCTCCAGAACAGAAGCCAGCGCCAAAGGATCCATCTTGAACTCCGGCGTCGACCCAACCGCAACACAGTTGTCCGTCCCAAGCCCCATCGCCCCCGCCGCCCGCTGCACCGCGTAGTGCGCGTGCTCGCCGTGCACGAGAACCGGCGGCCGCTTCCCGAACCACCCCTCGCGCCAGGCATCCGGATACTTCGCCGCCCGCGCCGCCAGCAACGCCGTGAACGTCGCCTCCGTCCCACCAGACGTGAACGTCCCGGATGCACTGGGTCCGTAGCCAACCAAGTCGCACATCCACCGAATCACCCGCTCCTCGATAACCGTGGCCACGGGACTCATCTCCCACACCGCCATCGAGTTGTTCACCGCACTGATCACCACCTCCGTCCACACCGCCGCCGCCAACGGCGCCGACACCTGATGCCCCATGTACATCGGATGCATCAGCCGATTCACATCGGGCATGATGTCCGTCTCAATCCGCTTCACTACATCCGCCAGCGGCTTGATCCCCATCGGCATCGGCTCATCGAACCGCGCCGCGAGCGTCTGCTTGTCCAACAGCGTGGAGACCGGCCCCTCGCCAGTCTTGGTCTGCGCGAAGTAGTCGGCAGCGATCTTCAGGAACGGCCCCCCGGCCTCGAGCGTCATGTCGCTCTCTAGGGCGGCCAACAACTCGGCGGTGCGCGCGTCAGTCATGCGAGGAAAACTGGCCCGCAACCGCGTTTCGCACCACATTCGGGACGTGAAAACCCGCCCCCTCGCCCTACTCCTCGCCCTCCTCGCCCTTCTGGGCGCGCCCGGCGCCGCCGCCCAATCCGCCGACTCCCTCCGCGCGCTGGTCGAGGCCCCACGCATTCCCGGCGACACCGGACTCGCCGGCCTCACGCTCGACGAGCTCATCGCCCGCACCAACACGCCCGGCATCAGCGTCGCCGTCATCCACAACTTCCAAGTCCATTGGGCCCGCGGCTACGGCGTCGCCGACGTCGCCACCGGCCGACGCGTGGATGCACACACGCGCTTCCAAGCCGCGTCCATCAGCAAGCCGGTAACAGCCTTCGCCGTGATGCGACTCGTGCAGGACGGCCGCTTCACCTTGGACGACGACATCAACGCCACGCTCCGCTCCTGGCGCGTCCCCGACTCCGACTTCACGCGCACGCAGAAGGTGACTTGGCGCTCGCTGCTCTCGCACACCTCCGGCGCCGACGATGGCTTTGGCTTTCCCGGCTACAAGCCCGACGCGCCGCGCCCCACGCTCGTGCAGATCCTCAATGGCGAGAGTCCCACGAACGTCCGTGCCGTCACCTTCGCCCGCGCACCCTACGCGCGCTTCAAGTATTCCGGCGGCGGCAGCACCATCGTGCAGCTCGCGCTCACCGATCTTACGCAGCGCGACTTCGCCGCGTGGATGCACGAGATGGTGCTCGCACCACTCGGCATGCTCAACAGCAGCTTCGCCCAGCCCGCGCCCGACTCCCTGCACGCGCGCCTCGCCCACGCGCATTCGGTGCAGGGCCGCCGGATGGGCGACGCGCCCTGGCACGTGTATCCCGAACAATCCGCCGCCGGACTCTGGACCACTGCCGAGGATCTCGCACGCTTCGTGATTGAGATTCAACGCGCCGCGCGTGGGCCACGTGGCACCCTGCTCACCCAAGCCGCCGCGCGCGAGATGCTCACGCCCATCGGCACGGGTCCCTTCGGCGTTGGGCCCATGCTGAGCTACCGCGGCGAGGGATGGTACTTCCACCACAGCGGCGGCAATTGGGGATTCACCGCCAACTTCGAAGGCCACGTGCGCCATGGCTATGGCTTGGTGGTGATGATGAACGGTGGGGCCGGGGGACGGGTGCTCACTGAGCTCACGGAGCGCGTCGCGCGCATCTATGGATGGGACCGCGTGGTGGAGCCGCTTCGCCGATGAACCAGCCCGTGCTCCCCCGCCTCGCCGCCGCACTCGCCGAGCGCTACCGCATCACCCGCGAGCTCGGCGCCGGCGGCATGGCCACGGTCTATCTCGCCGAGGACCTCAAGCACCAGCGTTCCGTCGCGGTCAAAGTCCTCGATCCGCACCTCGCCGCCACCGTCGGCGCCGAACGCTTCCTGCGCGAAATCCGCATCACCGCCGCGCTGCAGCACCCGCACATCCTCACCCTCATCGATTCGGGCGAGGCCGACGGGTTCCTCTACTACGTGATGCCCTTCGTGGACGGGGAATCACTCCGCACGCGACTCTTGCGCGCCGCGGGGCCGCTCCCGCTTCCCGAAGCGCTCACGATTCTCCGCGAGCTTCTCGACGCACTCGCCCACGCCCACGCGCAGGGACTCGTCCACCGCGACGTGAAGCCCGAGAACGTGATGCTCACCGGGCGCCACGCGATGGTGCTCGACTTCGGCGTCGCCAAGGCCGTGCAATCCGCGCGCGAACGCGATCGCCCCGCGGTCCCCGCCGAGGGAACGCTCACCTCCGTCGGCACATCGCTCGGCACACCGGCCTACATGGCCCCCGAGCAAGCCGCCGGCGATCCCGCCATTGATCACCGCGCCGACCTCTATTCGGCGGCGCTCGTCGCCTATGAGATGTTGAGCGGCAAGGTGCCCTTCACCGGCCGCCCGCAGGAAGTGCTCGCCGCGCAGGTCACGGCCGCGCCGCGCCCGCTGCAGGAGTTGGCACCGTCGCTACCGCCCGCGCTCGCCGCGCTCGTGATGCGCGCCCTCGCCAAGCGGCCGGAGGATCGCCCGCAGAGCGCCGAAGCAATGTTGCAAGCGCTCGATGCCATCACGGCGCCGAGTGCGTCGGCGGCGCCCGGTGCCTGGGGACGATTGGAAACCAAGCTCGGCCGCACGGGCGCGCGCGTCGCGGCTGCGGCAGTCGTGCTCGCGGTCATCGCGGTTGGCGCGCTCGCCACCAAGCCCGCACGCGACGCCGCCTGGCTGCGCACCGAAGCGCTCCCTGAAATCGACCGGCTCAGCCAGGCTGGGCATCTCGATAGCGCGCTGCTGCTCGTCGCCCGCGCGCGTGAACGCGTGCCAATGGATTCCATCCTCGAGGATCGCCTCTGGGCTGCGGCCTTCGTGCAGGTGCTGCGCAACGATCCCGACGCATACGACGTCGCGTGGCAGACTCAGGAGGGCGATGGGAGCTGGCACCCTCCGCTGCGCTCCGCCGATTCGCTCTGGTTCCCGCGCATGCCGGCGGTGGCGCGCATTCGGCGCGACGGATTCCGCGAGCGGATTGTGTTCCCTTTCCTCGTGAGCGCCGCCTCGAATCTCGAGCCCGCGGATGCACCACACCCCGAGATGGATCGCGTGTTTGGAGGCGAGGCCCAACCGATCATGCCGGGGCTCAGCGACGTGCCGGCCGTGCGCGTTGGCGACTACCTGCTCGACCGCTTCGAAGTCACCAACGCGGAGTATAAGCGCTTCGTGGATGCCGGCGGGTATGTGGACTCGAAGTACTGGACGGAGCCGATCGTCGGCCCCGGAGGGGTCAGCCTCTCGCTCCGCGAGGCCGCGGCGCTGATGGTGGATCGCACCGGCCGTCCCGGCCCCGCCACCTGGGAAGGAGGCACGCACGCCAGCGATGCCGCCGAGCTCCCGGTGGGCGGCGTGAGTTGGTACGAGGCCATGGCCTACGCGCGATTCGCCGAGAAGGAGATTCCCACGCTCTACCATTGGACGCGCGCTGCCGGCACGCCGCAGATGGATCGCATCGTCACGCGCGCCAACTTCGGCGCCGAGCGCCCGCAGCGCGGCACGGACTCCAAGGCCATGAGCCCGTATGGCAGCTTCGACATGGCCGGCAACATGCGCGAGTGGGTGGCCAACGCGTTCTCGTCGCAACGCTTCATCCTCGGCGGCGGCTACACCGATCAGACCTACGCGTTTGTGGATGCCTACGCGCAGGCGCCGATCGATCGCTCGCCCATCAATGGCATTCGCCTGATGAAGCGCTTGCCCGGCGATTCCACACCGCGCACCGCTTGGGCACCCATCGCCCGCCAGATCCGCGACTACCGGCTCGAACGCCCGGTGAACGACGAAGTGTATCGTGGCATGATCGGCCTCTACGCCTACGATCGCGTCCCGCTCGATGCGCGCGTCGAGTCGGTGGACTCATCGTCGGCCGATTACACGATGGAGCGCATCACCATCGCCACGCCGTATGGGCGCGAGCGCATGCCCATCTATGTGTACGTCCCGCGCCGCGCCAAGCTGCCGCTGCAGGCGGTGGTGTTCTATCCGGGCTCGGGCGCTTTCTATCAGACCACGCGCGAGGAGATCACGTCCAACTCACTCGACGCCATCGTCAACAGCGGCCGCATCGTGGTGTGGCCGGTCTATGCCAGCCAGTACGAACGCGAGCACACGCTCGACAGCGACTCCCCGCGCGAGACGGCCAACTATCGCGATCACGTCGCGATGTGGGTGAAGGACGCGCGCCGCACGGTGGACTATCTGCAGACGCGCGCCGACGTGGACACCGCACGCATCGGATACTTCGGCTTCAGCTTCGGCGGGCGCATGTCGCCGATCATCCTGGCCCTCGAGCCGCGCTTCAAGGCGGCGGTGCTCACGGTGGCTGGTCTCAAGATGGAACGCCCGCGCCCCGAGTCGGACCCGCTCAACTACCTGCCCCGTGTGCGCATCCCCATGCTGATGCTCAACGGCGAGTTCGACCACTACTTCCCGCTCGAGTCGTCGCAGCGGCCGTTCTTCTCACTACTCGGGACGCCGGCATCGCAGAAGCGACACCTGGTGTTCAAGGGCGGCCACTCCGTGCCGCGGACGATCCTGATCACGGAGTCCCTGCGCTGGCTGGATACCTACCTGGGGCCGGTGTCCAAGTAGCGGCAAGGGTTCGATGTCGGTGGCGATGCTTTGACATCACCGAAATGATGCGTTAGCATCATCGTATGCGCACCACCGTGGACATCAATCCCGACCTCCTCGAGCGAGTCCGAAAGCTCGCCGATGCGGAGGGCGTCTCCTTCAAGGAGGCGCTCAATCGCGTGATCACGCGTGGACTCACCGATGCGCCCCCAGCCAAAGCGAAGCCGTACCGTCTGCCCAACCTCCAGATTGGCATCCCAGCCGATTGGGACGCCAGGCGCATCAAGCAGTTTCTGCACGATGACGAGGTCGATCGCTACCTCAAGGTCGCGGGCAGGAGTGCGACGGAGTGAAGATCCTCGACGTCAACGTCCTCGTCGACGCCTTCAACTCCGCGAGCCCGAACCACACGCGCCAGCGCGCGTTCCTTGAGCGCGTGCTCAGTGCGGACGAGGTCATCGCGCTGCCCTGGCACACGCTCTTGGGATTCCTTCGCATCGCCACGGACCGCCGCTTCGATCCGCATCTCGAGCCACAGGTGGCCGCGGACTTGATTGATGGATGGCTTTCGCGCCCGCACGTGCAGATCCTGCATCCCGGGCCGCGACATTGGGCAATCCTGCGCGAAGTTGTGGGCGCGGTGCCGGCGACTGGCCCAATGATCTCCGACGCCCACCTCGCCGCCCTCGCCATCGAGAACGGCGCTGAGCTCTGCTCGGCGGACACCGACTTCGCGCGCTTCCCGCGTCTTCGCTGGACGGATCCGACGCGCGCAGCGTAGTTCTGAGTCCTCGCGGTGCCAGCTCAGGGCTCGATGGCGTCGAATCCCAACGTGCGCGCGGCCTCGAGCATGCGGCGGTCGTAGCTCGCCAACACCGCACCGGTCTGCTCGCGATGCAGGTACTCCAGCGTCGCGAGATGCAGCGCATCCAGCGTCCGGATGCCCTTCGGCATCGGCTCGGTGGCACGATCGAGCACTGCCGCCGCTAACTCCACAAACTCCAGACGCGCCAACAGCTGCTCAAGCGCCGGGGACAGCTTGGGCAGTAGCCCGCGAGCATGAAGACGCACATGCAACTCGTAGGTCAGCAGGCGGCTAGACACGAAGTCCTCCTGCCAGAAGGCAGCGTCCGGTCGCCGCGCCTCGCTAAACAGCGCCGCTAGCGCCACGGAGGCGTCGAGGTAGATCACCGATCGGCGCGGTCGGCGTCGAGCTCCGCAAGAATCTGCTCAAGCGACGCCACCGGATGGTTGGCCGGAGGTTCGCGACTGTCGATCAGTCGCGGAGTGATGAGCCCCTGCCGCACGGCGGCCGCCCATCGAGGATCTCGCATCCGTGGGTCCGGGTCGGGACGCGGTGCAATCAATTCCGCCACGACCCGCGTGCGATCGGTGACCAATACGCGCTCGCCGCCCGCCGCGAGCTTCACGTACTCGCTGAGCTTGTTCTTGAGTTCCTTGATGCCGACGACTCGCATACGACCAAAGTAGCTACCAGTAGCTACTTTGGCAACTTCCCCTCTGGATACCTCCGGACGGTCAAGCGCCCTCAATGATGACCCGAGGCCGACAGGCCTCCGCAATCATTACATTCTGCGGATGCGCCGCTTCCCGCTCTGCTTCGCTGCACTGGCCCTCCTGGCGACCGCCGCCCACGAGCTCGCCGCCCAGGCCCCGCGCCTCCTTCCCGCTCCGCGCGAGATCGTCCGCGCCGAGCCCGCCGCCCGCTTCCGCGCCGCCATCACGGTGGACCCGGGCGCCAACGCCGACGACCACTCCGCCGCCCACGAGTTCGTGGAAGCCATGCGCTCGCGTGGGCACGCCGCATCAGTGGCACCCAACGGCGGCTGGCACGTGAAGCTCCTGCGCGCCGACTCCGACGCCGGCCGCCGCGCGCTCTCCGCCGAACGCCTCGCCTTCGACCGGGCGATGCACGATGAGGGCTACGCGCTCGTCACCACCGCCGACGGTGCGACGGTCGTCGCGCAAAGCGCCGCCGGTGTCTTCTATGGATTGCAGACACTCAAGCAGCTCATCACCGGCGCGCCGAGCGACGCGGTGCTGCACCGAGTCGCCATCCGCGATTGGCCGGCCATGCGCTGGCGCGGCATGCAGGACGATCTCTCGCGCGGCCCCATGCCCACGCTCGAGTATCAGAAGAAGCAGGTGCGCACCATCGCCGCCTACAAGCTCAACACCTTCACGCTCTACTTCGAACACACGCTGCAGTTCGCTTCGCAGCCGGTGATCGCGCCGCCCGGCGGCTCGATGTCGCGCGCTGATGTCGCCGAGCTCGTGGCCTACGCCGCGCGCTATCACGTCACGGTGATTCCGCAGCAGCAGACCTTCGGCCACATGCACCACGCGCTCAAGCTGGAACTGTACGCCGAGCTCTCCGAAACACCGCACGGCCACGTGCTCGCGCCCGGCCAACGCGGCACGCTCAACTTCACCCGCGGCATCTTCGCCGAGATTGACTCGATGTTCCCATCGCAGTTCGTGCACCTCGGCGCCGACGAGACCTTCGAACTCGGCAAGGGACGCACGATGCCCGCGGTGGACTCGGCGGGAATCGGCGCGGTGTACATCGATTACTTGAACGACATCGTCACCGCCGTGCGCAAGCCCGGCAAGCGCTATTTGTTCTGGGGCGACATCGCGATGAACTCGCCCGAGCTCGTCGGCCGCTTGCCGAAGGACATGATCGCGGTGGGTTGGGACTATTGGTCGCGCACGAACTTCGATCGCTACTTGAAGCCCTTCCGCGATGCCGGCATGGAGACCTGGGTCGCACCCGGCATCAGCAACTGGAACGGGGTGTATCCCAATTCCAACTCGGCGCTGCCCAACATCCAAGGCTTCATTCGCGATGGCCAACGCTCCGGCGCCACCGGTGTGATCAACACCACCTGGGACGATTGGGGCGATGGCATCTTCGAGCAGAACTGGTACGGGCTCGTGTTCGGCGCGGCGGCAGCCTGGCAGCCGGGCGAATCGAGCATCCCAGAGTTCCAGCGCAGCTACGGCCTCCATTTCCATGGCGACACGCTCGGCGCCATCGACGCCGCGCAGAAGCACTTGATGGCCGCACACGCGGCGCTGCAGCGCGCTGGCTCGGGCGATGCCGGCAGCTACCTCTTCTTCCTCGACCCCTGGTCAGAAGAAGGCGTGATCGAGACCGTGAAGTCGCGCCCGCATCTGAGTGCGATGCGCATTCACGCCGAGTCAGCGCTGGTTGAGATCGCCCGCGCGCGCCGTCAGCGCCATCTGCGCGAGACCGCCGCCGTGGACGCCATGGAGCTCGGCGCGCGACGGATTGATTGGCTCGGCATGAAATTCCAGATCGCCGACGAGATCGCGCAGGGCGTGTTCACGCTCGCCACGCTCGATACGGTGACGTGGAAGGAGTTCGCCGAGTTCACGGGCATCAACGGCAAACTGCAGGACATGCGCGATGGCTTCGTGCTCACGCGCGAACTCTTCGAGCGCAGTTGGCATCTCGAGAATCGCCCCTACTGGCTCCAGAACAACCTCGGCCGCTACGACGTGGAGATCGCGCGTTGGGTGCAGCGCATCAACGACATGGATGCGGCCCGGCGGAGGTTCAATCGGGATCGGGCGCTGCCGACACCGGAGTCGCTGGGAATCCCGCGAGGGTTGGCGATCCCCCGGCCGGTGACTTCCGGACGCTGAACACCGCGTCGTCGGGACCGTACATGCGGCCGACGAGTTCGGGGGCGATGTCGGCCACGCGCTTGGGCAGGGCGGCCGGCACGAGGCGTCCGCTCGTCTCGAAGACGAGGAGATGGAAGTGCGCGGTGGTGTCGATCCCGCGCGCCATCTCCGGCAGCCAGTTGTCGTTGCCCAGCGCCGCGGCGATGCTGGCCTCGCTGGTCCCGGGGCCGGCGATGTAGAGCCGGTCAAAGGCGAACGGGACCTCTATGAACATCCGCAGGGTGGCGGTATCCCCTCGCGCCAAGGCCTCGGTGATGGCCGCGCTCAGGTTCTGTTCGGTTTTCTCGATTCGCTGCGGGCCGCAGGCGGCCAGCAGGAGGGCGAACGGGGCAATCAGGAGAAGCACGTCGGGGGCCCTCGTTGGGAGACGAGGGGGGAACGCCTGAATCTGGCGCCCAGCCAACGCCCGTTCCAGTGGGGGCGTAAGTTATCTGCCCCTCACGGGGCGTTCCCACAACCCACCCCATTTCTATGCGCGCGACAAGGTTCCTCACGGTCCTCGGCAGCGCCGCCGCTCTTGCGGCGACATCTGCCACCGCCCAGACGATCGATCAATCGGTCATCGACGGGCTCCGCTGGCGCAACGTCGGCCCGGCCAACATGTCCGGCCGCATCGCCGACGTCGAGGGTATTCCCTCGCCCAGCACGACCTTCTTCGTGGCGGCCGCCGCTGGCGGCGTCTGGAAGACCACGAACGGCGGCGTCACCTTCCGCCCCGTCTTCGACAACTACGGGGTGGCCTCGCTCGGCGACCTCGCCATCGCCCCGAGCGATACCAACGTCATCTACCTCGGCACCGGCGAACCGAACTCGCGCAACTCGATCTCTCCGGGCGGCGGCGTCTTCAAGTCCACCGACGGCGGCATGACCTGGACCTTCATGGGCCTCCGCGAGACGGAGCACATCGGTCGCATCGTCGTGCATCCCACCAATCCGAACGTGGCCTGGGTTGCGGCCCTCGGCGCCGCCTGGCGCCCCAACCGTGAGCGCGGTCTCTACAAGACCACCGACGGCGGCACCACCTGGCAGCTCAAGAAGTTCATCAACGACACCACCGGCTTCGTGGACGTGGACATCCACCCGACGAATCCGAATGTGCTCTTCGCGACGAGCTATCATCGTCTGCGCGGCCCCTACTTCCTCCAGTCCGGTGGCCGTGGTTCGGCCCTCTGGCGCTCGGAAGATGGTGGCGAGAACTGGACCGAAGTGACCGGCGGCGGTTTCCCCGCCACGATGAAGGGCCGCATGGAAGTCGCGATCGCCCCGTCGAACGGTCAGATCATGTACGTGATGGTCGAGGCCGACACCGCGGCCAACCCGCGGCCGGCGGCCGGCTCGAAGGCGCAGGAGCGTCCGAGCGGCCTGTATCGCTCGGCGGACGGTGGCCGCACCTGGGAGCGCACCGCGCCCGACAACGTGCGCCCCTTCTATTACTCGCAGGTGCGCGTGCACCCCACCAATCCCGATCGCGTCTGGTTCTCCTCGACGCCGGTGAAGGTGTCCGATGAGGGCGGCAAGAACGCCCGCAACTCGACGATCGGCATCCACGTGGACCATCACGCGCAGTGGATCGACCCGAACCAGCCCAACCGCCACATCATGGGCAACGATGGCGGCATCGCCATCACGTTCGACAACGGTGGCAACTACATCTTCCCGAACACCTTCGCCATCGGGCAGTTCTACAACGTCTCGTACGACATGGCCGTGCCGTATCGCGTCTGCGGCGGCCTGCAGGACAACGGCTCGTGGTGCGGCCCGTCGCGTCGTCGCCAGGGGCCCATCACCAACGCGATGTGGTTCACGTTCAATGGCGGCGACGGCTTCGTCACCGCCCAGGACCCGACGAACCCCGACATCATCTACGGTGAGTCGCAGGGTGGCAACATCGGCCGCTACATCGTCTCGGCCGGCCAGCGCACCGCGCTGCAGAAGCCGAACTACCGTCCGACCTACATGAAGTGGGAAGACTCCATCATGGTGATCCGCGGCGACACTACGCGCCCGGAGACCCCGGCCATGCGTCGCCAGATCGCCGCGCTCCGCGCGCAGCAGCGCACGGACTCGGTGGACATGACGCTGCGCTGGAACTGGAACACGCCGTTCTTCCTCTCGCCGCACAATCCGTCGGTGATGTACATGGCGTCCAACCGCGTGATGAAGTCGGTCCAGCGCGGCGACAACATGTTCCCCATCTCGCCGGACCTGTCGTACGCCGACACCACGAAGATCCGCATCTCCACGCGGACCACGGGTGGCATCACGGTCGACGCGACCGGCGCCGAGACCTTCGGCACGATCGTCTCGCTCAACGAGAGCCCGATGAAGGCCGGCCTGCTCTACGCCGGCACCGACGACGGTCGCCTGTGGATCTCGCAGAACGATGGCGGCGCCTGGACGGAACTGACCGCGAATGTGCGCGGCGTCCCGGCCGGCACGTATGTGTCGCGCATCGAGCCGTCCAAGCACAATGTGAATCGCTTCTACGTGACGTACGACAATCACCGTCGCGGCGACTTCACGCCCTACGTGTTCGTGACGGATGACGCGGGTGTGACGTTCCGTTCCATCGCCGGCGGCCTGCCGCGCGGCGGCCCGGACTTCGTGCACGTCGTGCGCGAGGATCTGCGCAACGCGAATCTCCTCTTCGTCGGCACCGATGTGGGCGCCTACGTCTCGGGCGATCGTGGCCAGAGCTGGCAGAAGTTCATGACCGGGTTGCCGAACGTCCCGGTGCACGACCTGCAGATCCATCCGCGCGACGCCGAGCTCATCGCCGGCACGCACGGTCGGTCGATCTGGATCGTGGACATCGCCCCGCTGCAGCAGCAGGGTGGCGCGATTGCCACGACGGCCCATCTCTACGCGCCGCGCACCGCGGTGCAGTGGGGTGAGCCGCCGATGGAAGGACATTCCACCGGCAACATGTTGTTCCAGACGCCGAGCCCGCAGTACGGCGCGGACATCTGGTATCGCGTGACCAAGAGCGTGGGCCCGGTGCGCGTGGTGATCCACGACGCCAATGGCGACACGCTGCAGTCGCTCACCGGCCAGGGCAGCCCCGGCCTGCACAAGGTGACGTGGAACTACAACGGACGTCCGGCGCCGCGTCCGGCGCTGCAGGGCGCCGCACGTCGCGATTCGATCCTGCAGGCCCGTCGCGTCGTGACCGTGCTCGATTCGGTCGAGGCCGCGGGTACGGTGCCGAAGCCGGCGATCGATATGATCCGTCGCAATCTCGAGGGCGGCATGACCGGGATGCAGAACATGGCCCGCGCCTTCGGCTTCGCCGGCGGCGGTGGTGGTGGTGGCGGCGGTGGCGGTGCACAGCCCGGCGTGTGGGTTGAGCGTCCCGCCGAGCAGGCCCCGCCGCGCACGCCGCCCGCAGGCGGACGTCCGGGCGGTCAGGCCGGCGGCCCCCCGGGTGGTCCGGGCGCCGCGATGGGACTCGACCAGACGGTGCTGTTCGACATCCTGCGCGCCACCGGCATGACCGGCGGCGGCGGTGGTGGCGGATTCTTCGGCGGCGGCGCACCAGTCGCCGAGCCGGGCACCTACAAGGTGTCGCTCACGATCGAAGGGCAGACGTACACGCAGCAGTTGCGCGTGGAGCGGATGGCCGGCGGCGGGGCGGCGGGGTTCCCGTTTGAAGTCGAAGAGATGATGAAGGCGTACGAGCGGTATCTGCGCAGCAAGATGTAAGCTGCAAGCGACAAGAAGGCAGAAGGCCCCGGCGATTCTCTCGCCGGGGCCTTCTGCATTCACCGCTACCTGCGATGCGGGGTGATCTGCGGTACGCGGTACGGGGGTGGGGTGCGGGACGATGCGGGGTGCGGGGAGTGAACAGCGATGCGGGGTGCGGGGTGCGGGGTGCGGGGGGAGGGAGGAGCTCAACACGCCCCCGAGCCGACCCGTTCGCCGTTGGGAGGCTCGGGGGCGTGTTGTGCGACGACCGACCGCGCACAGAAGCAGAAAAGCTCAGCGCACCCGCATCACAACCATCGGCCCTTCAACCGCAGCCCGATCCACGGCGCGCACAGCCACGCGATCAGCAGCCGCAGGAATGGTCAGCTCACGCACAGTGCCGCGAATCACGGTCGAGTACCAAATGCCGTCTCCACGACGCGTCTGCACGAGCCACCACCGCGGCGCTTCCCCATTCGCCGCCGTCAGCCGCGCCGTGAACACGCCGCTGTTCGAGCGACGAATCTCGATCGCCGGCTCGGCGTGCGGCGCCACGTTCATCCACGGCGACGCCGGCACCAGCGCCGGCAAATCGTACACCGTGCGCGAGAGGCGCGTGGCGAGCGAGTCACGATCTTCGAGGAAGGCCTTCGCCGAGAAGTGCACATTGCCCGAGGCACCAGCTTCGGCGCGCGTGACGCGGATCTGATGTTCGATCTCATTCGTGCGCCAGGCCGTGCGCGAGCGCTCGCCGACCTTGCTCGTGTAGTTGCCCGGCCAGAGATGGCGACCAAACGCGTTCTGCTCGGCCCACCAGCGCAGCAGCACCGGATATTCCTGGCCCACCTGCTGCACCGGCCAGTAGAGCTGCGGCGAGAAGTAGTCGAGCCAGCCTTCCTGCAGCCACTTCCGCGCGTCGGCGTAGAGCTCGCTGTAGGCATCGAAGCCCACGACCGACTCGGGGAAGCCCGGACGCCAGATGCCGAAGGGGCTCACGCCGAACTTCACCCACGGCTTCACTTCGTGGATGCTGCGATAGAGATCGCGCACCAACACGTTCACGTTCTCGCGGCGCCAATCGTCGCGCGCGAGCGTGCCACCGCTGCGCTGGTAGCGCGCGAAGGTGGGATCATCGGGGAACTGGATCAGTTGCCCGCGACGATCGCGTTCTTTGTACGGATAGAAGTAATCGTCGATGTGCACGCCATCGATGTCATAGCGGCGCACCACGTCGAGGATCACGCGGATCGTGTGTTGGCGGACGCGCACATCACCCGGATCCATCCACTCCTGGCGCCCATAGCGGCGCACGAGCGACGGTTGCGCCAGCGTCATGTGGCCGCGCGAGTGCGGGCCCTTAGCCGAGGTGTGGCGTGCGCGGTAGGGATTGAACCAGGCGTGCAGCTCGAGGCCGCGCTTGTGCGCTTCGTCCACCGCGAAGCTGAGCGGATCCCACCAGGGGCGCGGGGCGGCGCCTTCGCGACCTGTGAGGTACTCCGACCACGGCTCGATCTCCGACGCGTACATCGCATCGCCCGCCGGACGCACCTGGAAGATCACCGCATTCAGTCCGCTCGACTTCGCGCGATCGAGCAGCGTCCGCAATTCGGCGCGCGCCGAATCAGGCGGAAGGCCGGGACGCGAGGGCCAATCGATGTTGCCCACCGCAGCGATCCACAGTCCGCGGAACTCACGCGCCACCGTGGGCGGCACGCAGGACGGATCATCGAGTGGGCAGGGTTCCGGCGCGCGGAAACTCGGCGGCGCACCGGCAATCGGTCGCACAACCGCGTTTGCTGGCGTCGCTGGTGCGGCGACGCGCGGCGGCGCGGGCTCCGACTCCTGCGCCTCACTCCGTGCCGCCGGCAGTCCCTGCGCGAGCAGGGCCAAGGCGAAGAAGGAGAGCACGCGCGAGGAAGTCTTCATTGCACCACGTAAGTCAGGTTGCCGCTGGGATGGGTCGAACAGACACCGCCGTAGGTGCCCGGGTAGGCAATCGTGAAGTCGCGCGTCTCGCCGGCGGCAGCGCCGAACAGCGCCATCTGGTGACGGACCGAATCGCCGTTGATCACCCGGACCACCGTACTGCGACCGCGGGCCTTCACGAACAACGTCTCGGGAAGCGGAGCGCCGCCCACCGTGGCCGCACCACCTGGGGCGATGCGGATCACGACCGACGGTCTGGGCCACGTCCACCAGGTGAGCGAGCCCACCACTAGGACGATTAGCCCTACCGCAAGGCTACGGTTGCCGGACACCAGCCCGTACCCCCACGGTCTGCCCCGAAACGAACGTCAGCTGTAGCGTGACTGAGTCACCTGCAGCCAGTGATTTCCGTACCCGGGAGAGCATCACATGAGCCCCCAGTGGGCGGAACATCACGCTGTCGTCGGCCGGCAGCGGCAACGAGGTGACGGGGGTCATATGCATCATGCCGTCGTGCTGGGTGGAGATATGCATTTCCGCCAGCTCGGCGTCTGCGCTCGAGACCCCCGAGAGGGTATCGCTCGTCGTGCCGCCATTGGCCAACGTGAAGTACACCGCCGTCATCGCGCCGCTGTCGGCACTCCGCGCCCAGGCGTCGCGCACCGTAATGGGGCTGCCGGTGGGCGCCGCATCTCCCTGCGCGCCACAGGCCACCACCAACGCGCTACAGAAGCTTCCGCAAATCCGCTGCCAATTCCTCACCACTGACTCCAGGGGGAAAAAGAACGCGCAGCCGCCCCTGTCGATCCACGACGAAGGTGTGGGCGGGATGCGCCACGGTGTACTCACCGGTCCGCGGATCCCCCTCGGGATACGCGGCGATGCTCCAGGCCTTCTTCAGCGCCTCGATCTCCTCAGTGGTTCCGCTCAGACCCACGAACGCGGCGTCGAACTGCCGCGCGTAGCCCTGCGCGAGCTCAGGCGTATCGCGATCGGGGTCCATGCTCACGAACACAAACCGCACCCGCTCGGCCCGCTCGCCCAAGGCCCGCTTGGCCCGCGCCCAATCCCCCATGGTCGTGGGGCAAACATCGGGACAATGCGTGTAGCCGAAGTACAGCAGGACGAGCTTGCCCTTCTCGCTTTCCAAGGCAAAGCGCGTGCCATCGAAGGCCGTCAGCGCCAGTGCCGGGGCGGGTTCGGGGTCCTCCATCACCACGCCACGAATCGGCTCGCCGCAGGCGGTGAGCAGGATTGCCGCTATGGTCAGATTCCGCAGAACGCGCATCGGTGAAAGATAGTTAACGGCCTTGCCACAGAGGCACAGGGACACAGAGGGCATACGTGGTCGGCGACTGGCTCGCAGGTCCCAAGAAAAACTGACTCTAAGGGTGACCTGCAACTGCATCGCGCTCCAATCCCTCTGTGCCTCTGTGCCTCTGTGGCAAAACAGTTACCGACCCGGCGGCCAAGGCACAAACGCGCTGACCTCACGCTGATACCGCGCATACGCCTCGCCGCGGGACTTGAGCGCATGCGCCTCGGTGGCCGCAATCCCCGTCACGCGCGTCAGGAAGTAGAGCATCAGCACCGGCCCGATCAGCCCGAGCCATCCCCAGGGCGAGGCAATGCCGAGCAGCGCGAAGCCACACCACACCAGCCAGTCGAAGAAATAGTTCGGGTGCCGCGACCAACCCCAGAGCCCCACCCGGCAGACCTGGCCCTTGCTGAGCGGATTCGCCTTGAAGGCCCGCAACTGCGCATCGGCCGTCGCCTCACCCATCATCGCCACCATCGCGAGCAGCGCCCCGGCGATCGTCAGCGGATGCAGCTCGGGCGAGGGATCCACCGCCGCGAAGAGGAACGGCAGCGCGAGCACCACATCGAGCACCCCCTGCCCCACGAAGAGCACGAAGAACTTCGCCTGCAGGTTCCCGCCCCAGCGCGCCCGCATCTCGGCGTAGCGCGGGTCTTCTGGTTCGCGCAGGACGCGCTGCAGCAGGTGCAGCGTGAGCCGCAGGCTCCACACCCCCACCACCACCGCCACAATGAGCCGCCGCGGCCCGTAGCCGCCCCCCAGCCCCGCGTAGAGCAGCGCCAGCACCCCAAGCGTCCCCGCCCACGCCACGTCCACCCACGAGGCATTCCGCCGCAGCAAATGGATGCCCCAGGCCAGGATCATCACCTTGATCGCGGCCAGCAGTCCGATGATCCCGAGCGGAATAGCGCTGTCGAATGCGTTCACGCTCGAAAGCTAAGTCCACTTTGCCACAGAGGCACAGAGACACAGAGGGCATCCAGGGCCCGCGACGCGCGCGCAGTTCCCAAGAAGCTCAGACGTGAATGGCGAAATGAGGGAACAGCGCGCCCCGAACCCTCCGTGCCTCTGTGCCTCTGTGGCAACAACAATCCAGAAAAGCGAAAAGGCCCGAGGCAACCGCCCCGGGCCTTCGCAAACACTGAAGTACAACTCAGGGCATCGAAACCGTATCCACCGGTGCCGGCGCGGGCGCCGTGAACTGCGGCCGCGGAGGCGATGTCCAATCCGTGCGCCCGCCCCACAGCGCTGGATAGTGCTTCGCCATCTGGAATCCATACAGCGGCTTGTACACCCCGTTGTGGCAGGTCAGGCACTGCGCCTTCGGGGCGTCGCCCATCGGGCCGAGACGCGACGGGTGATAGACCGTCGAGAGCGGCGCCAGGTACTCCGTGTTCAGCTGCCGCAGCATCTGGATGCCGGCATACGCCGTCACGCGCTGCGGCGGGGCCTGCTCCCAGCTCGCGAACTGCCGCGAGTTGTGGCAGAAGGTGCAGTTCACACCGAGCGATTGCGACTGCGAGATCATGAGCGCATACGTCCACTCCGTCTGCTTCACGCTCGAGCGATTCGCATTGCTCGGCGCCACCGTCTTCGAGACCACGCGGGCGCCCTGGCCATCGAGATAGTGGCGCAGGATCTGGTTCTCGTCCGTGTAGAACCACAGCCCGTTCGGCAGCGGCTGCCCCATGTGGCAGGTGTAGCAGGTCACGCCCGTGTTGGCCACGTGATCCGTCCAGTTCTCGTTGATGTTGCGCGTCATCTGGATCATGCGCCGCGCCACGGCCTTCGTGTAGATCGCCTGGCCATCGGCGAAGGTGTCAGACGCGAAGTTCGCCACGTTGTGGCAGTAGGCGCAGTTCCCCGCGCCGCCGCCCACCCACTGCGAGAAGGCGATCATCGTGCGGTTGAACTCGGCCACCGAGATGTCGTTCAGCACCTGCACGTTCTGCCACTGCGGAGCCGGCGACTCGCCCGCCGCCGGCAGGATTGCCGGCATCTGGCGCTGCAGGTCGGCCATCGCCGTCTGCACATCGCGGTTCACGTAGTTCACTTCCATCGCCGTGCCGCGGTAGCCCTTCTGCACCACGTCGCGATCCTTGGTGGCGAAGAAGTTGCACCCGGTTGCGACGAGCGCGAGTCCCGCGATCGTCAGCGTGCGAAGTCCTTGAGCGCGCATCAGGGCGTCCCTCCGGTCGGAGCGGTGGCGGGTGCGGCCATCATCGTGTCGGCCGGAACCGTATAGGTCGGGAACCCGCCTTGCAGCGCGCCCGGATACTGACCGCGCAGCGCCTCGAGTTGCTCGGGCGTCAGCACGTTCTGCGCCGGATACACCGGAGCCACCCCGTGCTTCACGGCCCAGAGATACCAGTTGTCCACCACGGTGCCCGTGAGCAGGATGCCGATGCCGCCGGTGAAGGTCGTCAGCACCGCGAACCACCAGGCCCAGCGATGGATGGACTCCATCGTCGCGTTCCATCCCATCGTCCAGCGCCAGAACAGCGCCGAGCGCTCGGCGGCCGTGCCGCGATCGGTGATCTGCTCGATCTCACGCTCGCCGCCCAACCGGCTCACCGCGAGGATCGTGGCGCCGTGCATCGCGAAGAGGAGTGCGGATCCGTAGAGGAACGCAATCGACAGCGCGTGGAACGGATTGTAGTAGAGGTTGCCGTAGCGGATCGAGAAGGCCGCGGTCCAGTCGAGGTGCGCGAAGATTCCGAAGGGCACCATCTCGCTCCAGCTGCCCACGAGCAGCGGCTGGAAGAAGAAGCTGAGGTAGAGGAAGATCGCCGAACCAAACGCCCAGGCGAGGTGCGTGCCCATGCCGAGGGCGCGAGCCCGCGTGTAGGTGCGCACCCACCAGAGCAGGATGCTGATGGTGAGGAAGAAGCCGGCGATGAGATACCAGCCTCCCTGATTCAGCTTCGGGAAGGCGAGGCCATTCCCTGGTGGCGGCGGCTCGAGTGCCAGCCACGGCAGCTGTCGGATGAACTCGATGGGATTCCATCCCACCGACTTCATCATGTTCAGGCCGATGATCTCGATGGCCACGAACCCGAACATCAGGGACGTGATGCCCCAGAAGCCGAGGTAGATGGGCCCGAGCTGCGCGTCACCGAACTTACCGATCCAGTACGAGAAGAAGCCTTTGCCGTAGCGCTGGCCGAAGGTCTCGTCGATCGGAAGTCCCATGTCCGGCGCGTGCCGGATCTGGACGCGGGTGAAGAGATTCTGGTATTCCAACATGAGTGATCTCTCCTAGCGCCAGATGGGAAGGTTGAGCCACCAGCCCCACCATTCCGGCCATCCCTTCGTCCAGAAGGGACCGGAGATGATGATGCAGACCGCGCTCCAGAATCCCGCGCTCAGCGCGAGGAAGAGTCCCAGTCGGTGAATGCCGATCGCGCCGATCGAATAGCCAAGGAAATCGCGGAAGAAGACGTTCTCGTGTTCCGACGTCTTCGTGGGCTCGCCCTTCTTCGGGTTCGTCACCGAGAGGATCAGCGAGCCATGCATCGCCAGCGCCAAGCACGTCGTGAAGAAGAACGTGATGGCGATCATGTGCGCCGGATTGTAGTGGAAGTGCAGGTACTGGTACCCGACGTTCGACACCCAATCGAGATGGCTGAAGATCCCGTACGGGAAGCCATGGCCCCATGCGCCCATCAGGATGGGGCGGAAGATCACGAGCGTGACGTAGGCGAGCACGGCCACGCCGTATGCCCATGGGATGTGCATCCCCATGCCCAGCTTGCGCGAGATCTCCGCTTGGCGGAGCGCCCAGGAGAGGAACGCTCCCGTCGCGCAGATGGTGATGAGTTGCCACAGACCGCCTTCGGCGAGCGGCGCGAAGCCGAGGCCATACGAGAGGTCAGGTGGCGCGATGTTGATCTGCCAGATGTTCCAGGTCGGTCCAATGGCCGCGCCGTAGATGATCAGCAGCGTGCCAAGGGACGCGAAGAAGATCGTGGTGACGCCGAAGAAGCCGACATAGAAGGGACCGAACCAGAAGTCGAACAGGTCCCCTCCCAGCAGCGTCCCGCCGCGCACACGGTACTTCTTTTCAAAGTCGAGCATCGCCATCGCGAGATTCTCCGAAAAGGGCGCCTGTGTTTGGAGCTACCGGCAGACGCGACCGGACAAAGCGTAGAGCGACTGATGACGGAAGCTTCAAGACGGAAGGAGTGAACTCCGTAAGTGCAGTTCCCTTCCCTCTTCCGTCTTCCGTCTTAGAGCTTCTCGTGCGGTGGGGGGGACGAGGCAACACACACCTCGTCCCCGCGCCACCAACCCGAGCCCCGCTTAGCGCCCCGCCGGCAGCGGCGCCATCTCGGCGGCGGCCATCGGGGACGAGGAACCCACCGGTGCCTGCGCAGCCGGAAGTGTCCCGTTCTCGATCCAGGAGAACCGGTTCGAGCTCAGCAGGATGAAGTGGATCAAAAGCGCCAGCACCGCGAGGAAGCCCGTCAGGGCCACCATCACGCGCCGCGGGTCGAACGCCAACCAGATGCGGTGCATACCGTACTCCTCAGTGGAAATGGGTCCAGACCGTCACCCGACGGGGGGATGCGCCAACTCGCGCCAACGCATCCCGCCCGAACGGGTCGGGTCTTTCATCGGTACGACCTCAGCGGAGTGCTGAGGCCACCGCCGGCGGGTTGTACTTCGCCTTCGTGGTCTTCGGATACCCGATGACCGAGAACGCAAAGATGTGGATCACCATCGCCAGGCAACCGAGGAAAAAGCCCAATCCCGCGAGCAGTACTTGCGGGTCAGAGCCCTGCCAGATCTTGTACATGATCTCTCCCTAGGTTGTGTGGCTCAAAGCCACGGACGCCATGACCAGGCGAGGAAGTGGGCCACGATGGCCACTGCCGTGAAGCCGATGAACCCCATCACGAAATATCCGTGAAAGGCTCGGGCTTCTTCTTCGGTCATTCCCTTGTCACTCATACTCCACCTCCACGTGGGTATAGTGTGTTCCGCGTGTACCCGCGCGGGCCGGGCAGACATGCTCATTCGAGACATGCCCAACAACAGATGACGGCGTCGCCGCCCCTTAGACCCCTGCTCCAGTGAGCACGCGGCGCGACGCCAACACGTGATCTCGCTGGACTGCCACTTCATTCAAGTCACGCGCACCGCGCTCGGCCGCATCCCGCAGCCGCTTCGCGGCCGAGATGCGAATCAAGATCGGTTGCGATTCCACCAGCTCGTCGAACAACTCCTTCGCTTCGTCGCTCCACGGCAGCTCGCGATGCAAGCGCGAGGGCGTGGCGTCGACCTTATCCATGTCAGTGGCCAGCGGCAGGATGTGGAACAGCGCATCGAACAGCGCGTTGCACACTTCCTGGATCAGGTACGTCGCGCCGGCGTAGCCCATGAAGGGCGTGCCGGTGTGGCGGCGGATGATCGCGCCCGGGAACGACGCTGGGATGTACATCCCCCGCCCTCCCGCTTCGGCGAGATACATCCGCTCGTTGTAGCTGCCGAAGAGGATCAGCGGCGTCTTGGTCTTCACCAGCTCGCGGATCTCGGCGTTGTCCGTCTTCTTCCCCGCGAGGCGCGACACCGCGAAGGTGCACGGCAGGCCCATCTCCTCTTCGAGGAAATGCCGCACGCCGCGCGCATAGGTCTCGTTGGCGACAATCGCGAAGCTCGCCGTGCCGAAGAAATCCTGGGTCACCGAACGCCACAGGTCCCAGATCGGCTTGATCGTCGTGTGCTTCTCACGCTCGATGAAGGGCTCGGGATCCAGTCCCAGCTGTTCGCCCAGCGTGCGCAGGAACTTGGTGGTGGAGTGCAGCCCAATCGGCGCCTGGAGATACGGCGTCTCGAGCGCCTCGCAGAGCATGCGGCCAAACTCGCGATACATGCAGACATTCACGTCCGCATCCACGAGCCGCGGCACATCCTGCAGATGGCTCCCCAAGGGGAACACCATGTTGATTTCGGCGCCAATGCCTTCGACAAGGCGCCGAATCTCGTGGAGATCGCTCGCGGTGTTGAAGGTCCCGTAGATCGGCCCGATGATGTTCACCCGCGGCTTCGATCCCGGCGCCCGCTCCGTCTTCTTCGGGCGCACACCCTTCTTGAGACCGTACTCGGTCCACAACCAGTACAGCGCGCGATTCGCACTCTGCCACTGGTCTTCATCAATCGTGCGCGGCAGGAAGCGCTGAATCCCCGTCCCTTCGGGAGTCACACCCCCACCAATCATTTCAGCAATCGAGCCCGTCACCACAACGGAAGGCAGTTCCGGATCCAACGTCGAATGCGCCCGCTTCATCGACCCTTCGGTTCCCTCACGCCCCAGCTGCTCCTCACCCAACCCAGTCACAACAATGGGCAGCTCATGCGGAGGCAACCCATCCGTGTAATGCAACACGGAGGTGACCGGCAAATTCTCACATCCAACAGGACCATCGATCACAACCTGCAGCCCCTTGATAGCGCTGAAGACGTAAACAGACCCCCAATACCCACCCGCACGGTCATGATCGAGCACTAGCATAGCAGTGCCCTTCCGTCTTCCGTCTTCCGTCCAGAATCCGTCCTCATATCATTGCCTCGGCCGCCCGCTGCCTATTCAGCTTGGCGAGATGCCGCTTGTAATGCTCTTTGAACTCCGGCCGATCCTTGGGCACATCTTCCCACACCCCGGCCGCGTGTCCTTCGCCAACGCCCGCGAAGAAGTCCTTCATCGTCTCGAAGCGCCCCTTGTTGCCGAGCGCCGCATTCACCACCTGCGCCAGCGAACCCGCACCGGCCGGACCCATCAGCGGCCGCGCCGAGATCAGGTTCGTGAAGTACAACGCCGGGATCGTGAGCTCCTTCGCCTTTTGCACCACCGGCGTCGTGCCGATCGCCAGGTCGGGCTGGAACTCGTGCATGGCGGCGAGGTCCTGCTCGAGCGAGGCACGGAACTGCACGTGCACGCCCTTGGCCTCGAGCCACTCGCGATCGGCATCGCTCCACTTCGTGCGCGGGCAGGCGCTGCCAACGTAGCGCACATCGGCGCCGCTCTCCACGAGCAAGCGCGCCACCAAGAGCTCACTGCCCTCGTAGCCGCTCATCGTGATACGACCCTTGATCGGCATCTTGGCCAGCGCGCCCTGAATCGCCGGCAGGATGCGCGCCTTGGCCGCGTCAATCGTCTCGGCGCCCAAGTTGTATGCGTTGCCGATGTTCTCGAGCCACGCGGCCGTGCCGTCGTAGCCCACCGGCGCTGAACCGACAATCGTGCGACCCGCAGCTTCGAACTCGCGGATGCTCGCGGTATAGAACGGATGGATCGCGGCCACGACCTGGCTATCCAGCGCCGCGTAGAGCTCGCGCCATTCGCGCGTCGGCACCACCGGCCCTGCAGCCAGCCCAAGCGGCTCCAGCATCATCGCGATGCCCATGGGATCCGCCGGGAACATCTCACCCAGCAGCGTGACCGTCGGCTTGTCGCTCTTCCCCGTGCGCGGCGCCGCCACCGGACCCAACTCGGCCTCGGTGCGCGCGTACTTCAGCATCGCCCCGGCGAGCACGTCCTTG
>JAULBY010082534.1:0-30502 GCA_032358315.1 Ophiocytium majus
CGAGAGGCGAGCGGGGCGTCCGAGTGGGCAGGCCGGCCCGCCATAGGATATACCGCCGTCTGCAGTCCCTACCTCATGTGTGCACACACAGTATCCTACCTGTGCATCGACCGCCTGGTACCACCGCGGGTCCTTTGAGCAGTCGGCCACATTAATGAGGCGTCCCGTGCGCACCACCTCCCCCGCAATGCTGGACTGGCTCAGCGGCACCGTGATGAGCTTGGTCTTGCTGGTGATGTTGCCGTGCCGGTCGGTGGCGACCTTGCTCCACAGCTCCTCCTGTGCTCAGCGCAAGGGTGGCACAAACAGCAGCAGCAGGCAGTGGCAGCTGTCACTTCATGTGGTGGCTGAGAAGTGCATGCTGTCACCAATGCCTTCGCCACTGTAGGCTTGTGGTTGCATGTTCCCAGACGCAGAAAACGGCCCACACTACAGTTATAGCACATGCTGCGGTAGCAGGCGCTGCATGCGCTCAGTGCTGTGGAGCCCACGCAATGCCATGCGCTACAAAATGCAGCGGGGAAGTAGGCAGCTGCAGGTCACGCCAGTCACAGGCCGCTGGCGGCAGCAAAACAGCGCAGCACACACAGGCCGCCCCCTTGTGTTCGGACCATGCACAGCCATAGTGATTCGTTCATTCGGAGGCAAACAATCGTGAGTGCGTTGCAAGCGTGCATGCGTGCGCGGGAGCAAGCAGGGGCCCCACCTTCTTCTGGTCCACCACAAAGAGGGAGCACATGTCCGCGCCCATGAGCTCGTGCGAGTGGTCCATTATTGTGCGGAATATGGTCTCCTGCCGCGGCATGGCACGCGCGGCAGTGCATGCCAGCATTGGACGGGTAAGTCCCATGCCGCATGTGCAGTTGCGCGGCTATCACAGATGGCGCGCGCGCACTGGCATCCCCAACGAATCGTGTGTGGTTAATGCGAACGCCGCAGTGCATGCACCAGCCATGCTTGCAGCTAAAACTTTTGGTGCACACTTGTTGCATGCCAGCATAGTCATGTGTCTGTCCTAGTGGCCGTGAGCCACACCCCACTGCCGCTGGGCCCGCCTGCAGTCACGACTTCCTCAGGCCTACACAGGCTAGCGCTATGTAAACATGCAAGTTCGGACAGATGCGGGCGGGTACGCTGTAACTGCCATGCTGTGCTGCTGAGCAGGGGTGCAGGCAGGCACTGACCAGTTCTCTCTGGTTTTTCTCCCGTTCCTTGGCGGTGGTGTCCAGCACCAGCAGCAGCGACATGCCGGTGAGGCAGCCGCAGACCACGCCCACCGCAGCGCCTGCAGTTGCCACGCGCCGCGCACGCCTGTGCAGGGCAGCGGCAGCAGGCGGGGTTGCACAACAGTGTAATTGGGCGAGTCCCTCATCAGCAAGTGCGCAATGCCCTCCCGCAAGCGTGCTTCGGAAATTGCAAAAGCAGCACAGATTGCACATGCAGTACTTGAAATATGCTACATGCGCAAGGAGTGAAGCAGGTCATGTGATGACTTACATGTATACATAGACAGGTACCATATATGGCAGAGGCACCATTGTGCTTCAAGGGTACTGGGCTCACACGTCTTACAGTGCCTGTTACTTGTGGAAACCATGTGAGTAAGGCACCTCACAGGCCTTCACTTCGCCACTTGCCCCTAGGCCAACCACGGCACTACCTGGGTACGCATCATCTGAGGCAGCCAGGCTTGCCCGGGAAGAACACCGCACCTTCCGCCTACCGCATCAGTAGTGATGGGTCATAGCGTATAAATTTTTCATTGTACGCGGTAAATTGGATGAATGGTGTACAATGTACTTCGAGAAGTATTCATATTTCTTAAATGTGTGCTTCAGTATGTGCAATACTTCTGAAGTACATTTACATGGCATGTGCGCCGTATATCGCATTTTTGAGCGTGGGAATAAGCCGTAAAAGGTGCAACGGACTTACACTTAAATTAACCACGTAGTAGTATCACAAGTAGTATGTTATACACCCCGCACCCATCACTACACATGATAGCACCACACCACAGTCGCACCTGAAGTCTGTGCCAGCTACAGTCTGCTCAGCATAACACCCACCCACCTGAGGTTGCGCTGGGCCGAGGTCAAGTCGGGCGCGGGCAGGCCCAGCTTGGTGGCCATGCCCTGCACCACGCCCCCGAAGCAGACGCCCGTGAGGTCGCTGAAGACCTGTCCGCATGCCGCTGCCGTGAGCGTCGCCAGCCCAAAGCGCACCCCCAGCGTGTTGTCTATGAGGTCGCCGCACGATATCATCACCAGCTGGTCCATGATGCCTGGTGTGTGGACGCCGGCATTCGCACACACAGAAGTATATCATATGTTGAGGTACGTACTGCGTGTAGTATGTGTGAACGGGAGCACGGCACGCACACATGCGTGGGCGGCACAGTGAGCTCCGGCGACAGCCATGTTTGCTGGCAGTAGGTGCGGGCAGCCAGTGCTGCCGTGGCAATAGCGTGGGATGGGTGATATCTGAAGCAGTTTGCAACAGCATCTCAGAGGTATATCAATGACAAGAGCAAACCGACGGTAACGATGTCAAGGGATGATGTGAAAAAGTGTTCTCCCCCCGCTCCTATCATGCTGTACATGAGGGTATTGTCGGCTGGTTCATGATGGCAGCAGTGAACACAAAGCTGCACAGATGTAAAAACTAATTCTTACAGACGTCTTGATTTCTAGCATTGTGGGGTGGAAGAGACCGTCACTCCTGGAACTCATGCAACGACCAGGCAAGGTTGTTGAAACACGCCTACTTTGCCACTGCATGCTCTCAGCAACCACACATGCTTTTCTTTGAAGTGTGTCCCATCGCAGAAGGTAAATGGCTCTTGTTGTGTCAGGTTTGCACACACCAGTTCGGACTAGAGAGCGGTGCAAGCTAGAAAACCAGGCAAGCTCTCTGTTCAAAACTTCCCAATGAGTTTCTTTAAAAAAACACGAAGGCAACCCTTCCCACAACACAGGATCCGTAAGAGCCAACTTGACCAGCAGCAACTCAGCGCTTACCGAATCCCACCATGGGCACGGCAGAATGTATGAATAGCGTCCGCAGCTGCTCCTTTGTAGGCGCGGCAGGTGGCGGCCGTCGTCCCGCTGCACCAGCAGCACCAGTGGCACCTGCAGCTGCTGCTGCGCCGCCTGCTGCAGCTGCCCGAGTTCCTTGTGCCTTTGGTGCTGCACCACCAGCACCACCCTGACCAGCAGCAGAGCCTGTCTGTTGCGGGGAGCAGCGCCTAGCCTGGCTGCTTACGCGCCGCAATGCAGGCCTCGCCAGCGCCCCACCACAGCAGCACAGACGCATGCTGTGCATGTTGCTGTTCGTTCCTGGGGGGAAAGTGCGATCTTGGGATCTTTTTGACGCACCAGCGATGGGGTAGGGCTCCAGCTCAATAGCTGCACATGGTGCTAGTGCGCTCGCCCCAACAGTCTGTTACTCCCCACTGCACCACAGTCTCCGCTAGGGAAGTCGCTGCTGTGCGGTTTACAACGCGCGCGATGTTGAAGACTTTGAAGCGGAGCTGTCCGCGATCCGTTCAGGCATTCATGAACTTCCATGAATGGATTCATCTCGATGGGCTGACTTCGTGTATTGACCTTCGTCGCACACGCAGGCTTGGACTTGACGGGGGCGCGTGGGAGGAGCGGTGTGCGAGGAGGTGCGACGGATACAGCTGCAGCGGCAGTACCTACCTTGTGGCGCCAGAGGCACCGGGGGACGCAATGTTTGCGATTCGGTCAGCCGCCACTGTGGGCCGGAGGCAGGCTGTGCAGCAGTCAACAAGGGGCATCAAGAGCAACATTCATGTGGAGGTGGGTCACTAGTAGGGCTCGAAGCCAGTCAGCTGCGTGGTGTGCGCGGGTGCTTTGGCTCCTTGCATGGGCCTGAATGAAGTGTCTGTGGCACGCTACAGCAGCAAGGCCTTCACTGAGGCACACTTTGCAGCAGCAGCAGCAGCTTGCACCAAGCACACAGTCGCCTAGGCGTGGGCAGCAGCAGCAGCAGCACAAGCTGAAGGGCCGCTGTGCCCTTTGCACTCCCCTCGTCTGGCCACGATACAGTATCGTGCTAAACCGGTTTCCCTAACTTCCACGCGAGATAACAGCGCTTGCACTGCAGAACCTAATGCATGCTCGTTGGCATACAGCAGTGACATCGCACCTGGCGCCATGCCATGTCAACATTTTTTTCCAGAGGCGTGCCCAAATTTTTTTCCCAGAGAAAGAAACCACCCACCCACAGACACTTTTCTGTGATGGAAACACTGGTAGTGGCCGGGAACACTACCAGTACGACTGGCATTGACAGAGGTTAAGTAGCCTCAGGCAGTTGCTTAAACAAACCGGTAATTGCAACCCTGTACAGCAAGCGAGTTTGTGTTAGCCTTTGTCTTATTGCTGCGTACAATGCAGCCGCTACCATTCCCATCCCTTCTCGATGCTGGCCTGTCCAGGAACGGCAAAGGTCACATGTGTTACTGACCAGATTTATGGACCAACCTGCACGCCTGTGCCTGGCCGTTGCTGCAGCCACGGAGGCATGGGCATAAAGCATCTCAAACCCCCGCCTCTGAAGCACACGTGTGCGGGTCTCCATCATAGACCCCGCCCCTGCCCTTCATTTGCCGCCCATCTTGATCCCTGCAAACCTGCACAGTGTTGCAGGTGCGCTGTCCAACTCCAATCTCTGAAGTACACAAGGTTGCAAGCTGGAGGAGCGCGCAGACACGCACCGCTTGACGTTACACCTCCCACCCCCTTCCGATTTCACCCGCAGCAGTTCAAAATCTTACACTTCGCCCGTGCCCACAATGTTGCCTCTGGATTCCCATTTGGAGACCCTGCTTTGTTGTGTTTTTCCCCCCCATTTTTGATCAAATTTACTCCTGTGCGCCCCTGCGAGCGCAGGAGTTTGCGGGGATGAGGGAGACGACGGAGAAGCGCTTCACGTTCGACGCCGTCACCATAAAGCGCGTCATCGGCAGCTGCATTCTCTTCCCCGCATTCCTGTACGTCATGGTCCTGCCCGACTCGGAGGCGTGGGCGTACGGCCGCAAGGGGCACACCGCGGGCCGCGCGGGCATCATGCCGCGCCCCAGCGCCGCAGAGGAGGAGGAGGAGTGAGGGGCTGCTGAGCAGGGGCTGGTGTGCGCGTGCTCAGCGCATGGTCCAACGGCGCCAGCGGCTGCTGAGCAGGGGCTGGTGCACGTGCTCAGCAGACGCTAGGGGCCTCAGCGGCTGCTGAGCAGGAGCTGGTGCACGTGCTCAGCAGATGCTTTGGCGCTCAGCGGCTGCTGAGCAGGAGCTGGTGCGCGTGTGCTCAGCAGGGCAAGCCCGCAGAGGAGGAGGAGGAGCGCAGGTGCTGCTGAGTAGGTGTGGGCTGGTGCGTGTGCTCAGCAGATGCTTTGTTGCTCAGCAGCAGCACGGACCGCGCCAGCACCGGAGGCGCAGGTTTGTGTGCGCAGTGGGGGCGGGAGTTGTACAGTTTGTGGCGGTGGGGGGGGTGCGGTTGTGGAGTATGCAGGTGGCGCGGCGCCACTGGTGCGCTGGTGCGCTGCTGGACTCTTGCTGAGAGCAAGCCAGCCGCGGTGCGCAGCCGCTGCGCCGGGACTGCCAACACCTGCGGGCGCCGCTTAGCGGTGCTGTGCTGGTGCTGCAGTAGGCGCATGCGGCAGTGGAATGTCCGCGCGCGGCAGTTGTTAGGGTGCGGTGAAAGATATAGTGATTTCGTTTGGCGGCGGCAGCGGCAGCTGGCTGAATGCAATTGGTTGCCAGGATGTCGCACAGATCTCGCTCGTGGTGCCCGCAGCGGTTGCACGCACACGCGCGCACAATGGTGTTCCTCTGCCCCGGTCATACTGCTGCGCGTCACTCACTCCACCTGCACATAGGCGCACTGTTTGGTGGAGTGTGTTTTGTGTGGTGGCACTGCGCTCCTATTTCTAAAGAAAGGAACTGCCAGATATCTGGCTGCCTGCCAGCAGCTGCCTATCTAACACAGGGCTGTCGCGTCAGAAGCCTGCCAGCTTCCCCGCAGCCAGTCGAGCTCGACCTGCAGTTATCTGACCGTGTGTAGACACGGTGTGCTCACACCATGTAAGATACGGTACCATGTCACTGCGGCGACCCATGAAGCGCTTCATCCTGCGGCACTGTCGCACCAAGCATTACAAACGTCCGTCACCAAAATTCCACCTAGTGCCTATATTTTTTTTCTCCCTTCCCCCAGTTCGGACTGCAGCGATTCTAGTTTTAAAAAATGGGAGGGTCACAAGTCGCCAACTCCGAGTCGGTGTGCGTGTTGGTGTGTCTCTGAGGAGTGGGAGGACTTTCAATGGGCTTTGCTCATCAGGCAACAACGGTGAGCAAAGCATACAATGATGCATCATACAACACACAACTAGTAGCCAGGGGTGTGGGGCGGGCGCTGGTGTGGGCGGGGGAGAGCGCGCGGCCCTGCATGGCACCCTGGAGGGTGACCTGACCTGGCAGGTCGAGCCCTAGCTAGCCTGCGGGCACCCGCTAGCCCACTTCTTGGTCTGTACGCATACTTTGTCGTGCATTTGATTCGTGTCATGGCCGCCAGTGAGCGTGCTGGCATGCATATGTCATGGGCTCTTGCACGCCCCCAAGTGCAAATAAATAAAACTACCGCTGGTACTAGTTTGGTGAACGCCGTATTTACATGCACTATATGGCGTATAATGGGCATGTTATGCGCTGGGACCCACCACTGTGTGACCATGTGGGAGTGCCCCGCAGGTGCTGCCAGAGCAGGTACTTGAAGTAGGCAGCAAGGGCGTTGAGACCAAGCGCCATGCGGGGGGGAGGGAAGATATACACATGGTACATCATGGTACATCATGTGGTACTTCAAGTAAGAAGTATAGTAGTAGTACATGTACTACCCTTCATTATAAGTATTTGGGTTTCTTGCACACCCACACAAGAGCACATCAGCACAACCACTTGCGGTTCACCTAGCAGGGGACACTCGAAGCAGGATGGCGGTGCGGGCGCCGCCGCTCACCTCAAACTGTGCGGCAGGCGCGTAGCCAAACGGCGTCCGCCGCGCCGCGTGCACCCTGAACCTCGGCACATGAAGCGTAAAGGTCACGGGGCTGACCGCCTTGCCCTGCGCAACACAACAAAAAAGCGGAAAGCTGTTCAGTAGACAGCTCGTTGTTCAGGAGTAGCAGAACCCGCACTTGGACCCCAGGGAGCTTTTTTCTTGGTCAACAAAGCGGCCAGGGGGAGAAGAAAAGTATCTGTGCGAGTCGAAAAAAATGAGAATTTGTTGGGTTGGATGCTCTAGACAGAAGTTCACTAGGCAGGACAACACAGCGCAGTGCACAGCTCAGCCAGCAGTCACCAGCGGTTGCACACACGGGGGGGTTGTCATGACATGGTTGCGCGCTGGCATGCCGCCGTGTGCCCAGTGTGTGACCAACTAGTGATGGGTCACGGCGTATAACGTATTTTACACCTTCTTGAAGTATGTACTTCTTGAAGTACGTTATACGAAATACGGCGTATCTGTACGCCCAAAAACGCGATATACGGCGCATTTGCCATATAATGTATACGTCATACGGCGTACATACGTTATACGGCGTATAATGCAAAAATTAATAAAACGCTGTGACCCATCACTAGTGACAACTGCCAGGGGCGGTGCTCAGGGGCACCGCGCGGCAGAGCGCTTGGCGTGCGACGTGTCACCTGAACTTCAAGTTGGCATGCCTGCGGCTCAGCAGACGAGACATATGACACTGCGCCAGCTGACCATGCCGGAGCCCGCATGCGCCGCCGCCCCAAAAACATGAGCCTCAACAGCAAGCGCTGTCATACTTCGTATATCCAGCGGTACTGGGGTGTACACATACTTTGAAGTATATCCACCACATGAGCATACATCCACAACATTTTGCGGGCCTTTGCACGCCCCTGAAAAGTGCAAATAGATAAAACTACAGCAGTGTGCACCTTGTCAAGCGGCTGCTCACTTCCGCCGCGCGCACGAAACCCACACCGGTGCGCGCGCCATCGCTGGCTCTTGCGCCAGGGCTATCCCCGCCAGCTACAACAAACACGCGCCATATCACACCGCTCAGGATAAGTGGACGATACGGCGCGTGCACCAGCACAGATCAGCCAGCAAAAAGGAAACCAGCTTGCCTTGTCTCTGCCGTGGCCGCGCGGGCTGAGCAGCTCCATAACGAGCCCCTGCGCCGCCATGGCCAGCACGGCATCCTCCCCCTTTCGCACCAGACACGCCACCACAGCTGCGTCGCGTGCATCCAGCGTGTACGTGCGTGCGCTAACGCAGCTGTAGATGTTCGGCAGGGCGCCGCTGCAGGTGTCGGCGCCCCGCTGCTGCTGCGGATGGTGGTGCTGGCCCCCGTGCGGTTGCGCTCCCGCCGCCGTATCCTGCTGCACCCCCCCGTTTGAGCGGCCGGCAAGGCAGCGGTCACAGGGTGAGATGCGACAGTGCACAGCCGTGGCAGCGCGCCCACACATTGGTACTGCTGCTGTGCTGATGTATATGCGAAAGCGGTGGCTGCAAGAGCAGCAGTCTGGGCGGGTGGTGTGTGGGCGATACTTGTGTGTTGGTGGCGCACTCGGGTACTCACATGTGTGCAGGGCCGGGTGTCTGCTGACCCCGGCCCCAGTGCAGCACCGCTATAAGAGTCCAGCGCCTCAAGGCGCAGCCCCAGGCTGCTGCTGCCGGCCTCCGCCAGGCCTGGCGACGAGACAGGGGGGGAGCACTCCGCAGTGCTGGTACCGCCAGCATCAAAGCCTAAAGCCAGCACAGTGTCACCAACAGCAACAACAGGGTCAACTGCTTGAAGTTGCAGACACGGGGGGCAAAGTGGCGAGTAACACTGGCCGGCGCCCAGGGCACGTGGACGACGCTATGGGACAGGCGAAAGCGTCGTAAACGGTTTGGCGCAGCCAGGTGTGGCGCAAGAGCAGCGGTGTGCTGCTGGTGGCTGCGAGGCGTGGGGGCATTCAACTTGAATCACGCCGGGACGGCAGTCGATGATGGCACTTGCCGTAGCAGTGAAAACTGTTGACGTGAGGCATGCCCGCAGACGCTCCGGAGGACACGCTGCGGGCGCGCGCAGCAGCCGCCAGGGCACAGCGAGGCGCAGCGTGAGGATGACGTGAAGCAGGCACGCCTTGAAAGCGACAGAGCTTGCAGTTTGTACATCAGTTTATGCGCCCGACCTGGATGGTGCCTCCTCACCTGTTGGCCGAGCCAGGGACGCTCGCCATGCCCTCGCTGAAGCGGGGGGACAGGGCGGGGTGGAGGTGCGCAGCCTCGCAGCTTGAGTACCACCCAAAACCGTCGTCGTCGAGCTCCGCCATCGCTGACCCTACCTACTCGTCTGTTCACTGATTCACTGAGGATGAACTTATCTTGTCAGCACCTCAACTTTTGTTGGCGCCACGCGCGCCAACCACAGCGGTCCAGCGTCTCGGAAATGTCTCAAACTCTAGACGGCTCCGTGAGCTTGGCACGCTGCAGCCAGAGCCCAACCAGCCGTCTCCCGCGCACCTCTCTTGGTGACGCACTCTCTGGTGCCAGGTTTTTGAGAGATAGAGAGAGCCAGTTCAGTTGCAAGGGTGAGAAAGACCGAACGGGCATGGGGCACGTTCGCGAAAAGAAAGAACAGTCCCAACGTAACGGGTCACTCACTCACGGGTGCTCACGGGTCCTCCAACCTCCTCAACCTGCAACTGTAGCTCAATGAAGGAGTCGCCACTTCTCTCAGAGACACCAAGGCAGCAGCCACACAGCTCTGCCACTGCAGCTGCAGCCACCGGTGGCACCTTTCACGCATCGCCAGCTGGCAGCTGCCATACATCTCTGCCACTAAGGCAGCAGCCACACGCCTCTCCCCCTGCAGCTGCAGCCGCTGGTGGCACCTTCGCCAGTTGCTGTGCGCCAAGCCTAAGGCGGCAGCCCCGGTGAGGGTATGGGGTGCACGGGCAGCAAGGAGGGAGGAGGGGCAGGGGGGCAGCCCAGTGCTGTGGATGCTCAGCTGCAGGCGGCGGCAGAGGCCGACAAGTACAAGTACAAGGTCCTGCTGCTGGGGGCAGGGGAGAGCGGCAAGAGCACGTTCCTTCGCCAACTCAAGCTCCTCTACAGACAGGTCAGCAACAGCGGTGGTGTTGCCACAGGCTGCGCTTTCGCCACGCCACCAGCAGCTCAGGTTGCTGGTGTGTACTGCCGAGCCAGCAGGAGAGGCACAACAGCACAGCTGCAGCATGCAGCATCGACCCTCAATGTGCACGCAAAGCAGCCGCTGTCAAGCCCGCCGTCCCTCACTTGCCCTGCACCCCACCCCCCACACACGCCGCACCCCACGCCACCGGTGCCACCGTCAACAGGCAGTCAGCGACCGGGAAAAAGAGGCCTGCACCGTCGCCCTGAGGTTCAACGTGCTCGATTGCATGGGCTCTCTGCTGGACGCCATGGGTGCCCTGGAGCTGGTGCTGGCGGACGGGCAGCTGGAGGAGAGCGCGGCGAGGGTGGCGGCTGCCAGGGACGGGCAGCTGAGCGAGCAGCTGGCGAAGGACGTGCAGGCGCTGTGGGCGGTGAGTGCCACAGACACACAGACTGCAGCGGGTCATGTGCAATGGCGGTATTGTCCCATAGAAATCACGGGCATTTGCTGGGTAGTTTGTGCCGCGGCTATGCAAGCTGGGGGGGGGCGCGGCGCTGCGCGTCGTGTGTACACAAGGTGCGGAGTCGTGCACAGGCGAGCAGCGGCGCGAAGGCGCAGCGCACCCGACAGCGCGATAAGCACCATCGGGTGTGTCACACGGCGTTAACTCGTTCTGCTGGAGGGCACGTGCGTTGTGGGCCTGGACCTGACCGATGCACAGCTGCAGCGAGAGTGGTGGGCGGCTTGTTGGGTGGGGCCGGGCATGACGGTTGCGTGGCGGCACTTTCTCGGCATACAAGCCAAAAGTGTTAGCTGCATTGCCTGGGGGGTTAGTGGAGGTGTTGAGCCAGCTGAGAACTGGTGCTGCGCACTGCGCTCGCCGTCGGCAATTTTTTCACACACAAGCTGGCCAGTTGGATGTGTGGGAGCGCGGTGGGAAGGGACGGCAAGTTACGGTTTAACGTTGTACTTTAACTGGATGAATGCGGCGTGCCGCACCCCGCACATAACATGCCACGTGGTAGGGGGGGCGCTGCCGCACAATGGAGCTGCCTCTTGTGTTCAGCTCCATGGTCGGTGGTACTTACCGGCGTGCTCAGCGCGTCGTGGCAGTGAACGTGGCCCCTGCGCTTACGCCTGTGCCATTGTGCCGTGCGCCAGGTGCCAGTACTCTCAAGAGGGCAGGCTGTGGGAGTCATGAGGCTGGGACCCTTGCTTTTGCTGTGCCAAGTTCGTGCAATGAGATACATATACCATACGGCACATGTGCATCGCGCATACCTATCTAAATGCTTCTGAAATACCGTATGAAGGTATGGCACATGAGCGGCTGCTGCGAATGAGCCGTGGGCGGTCACTTCACGTGCACGCAACATGCAGGCGCTGCCGCACGGCGGGTCGCTCCTGACAGGTACGGGAACGCCTCAGAGCACCGCCGGTGGGCTGCTGCCCGCCGCGATGCCGCCGCTGCCAGCAGCTGCTGCTCACATACTTCAAACTTGAAGTTTAACGCAGGTTCCCTGGTGGGCTACTAGTAGTACTGTAGCCACGCAGCAAGCGGGGCTTACCGCATTGTGCGCTGTGCTGAGTGCAAGAGAGAGCGTGCGGCCTGATTTTGGTAATGCTTCTTCTGGCCGCGTACACCGTGCGCACAGGGCTTTCCGCGCCCCAGCTTGGTTTGCTACTAGTGGTAGTGTTATTTTATTTGCACTCGTGGGCGTGCAAGAGCCCATGTCATGTATGCCAGCACGGCCACTGGGTGCCAAGGCAAATGCATGGCAACGCATGTGTACGGACAAAGAAAGGGCAAGCGGGTGCCAGCAGACTACCTAGGGCTCGACTAGTAGTACGTGCACACACATGGGCGACACATGCGTGTGTGTCAGGCCCGACCAGCTGAGACGGACGCTTGGTGGCAGCTCACCGAGGCCCTGTGCCAGTGCAACACAATATGTGTACACCAGCACAATGTTTTTTTTGCTTGGAGGGTTATAGACTACCAGCATGTACCATGCTGGTATGAAGCCTACCGTGTACTTTCGAGCACACACCTCTGAAGTACCTCGGTGTACCTCAAAGTATACTTCTGAAGCAAAGCATATGCTGCGGCTGCAAGGCACAGCGCACACATGCGCCCGTGGCGGGGGACAGAGCCAGCCGCGCACCTGCTGCCGCCTGTGTGTAACGCCATATATATATATGTATATATATAGATCTATATATAGGCCATACACATGCTTATACCATAGCACTTGCGTGTCGCTGCTGCGCTGCCTTGCAGTGGGTTACCTCTGCAGGTGCGCTTGCTGCGCATACCTGCTGCACTGGGCTTGCAACAGTCGGCCGTCGCGCCTGGGCAACGCCCAGAGCTGCATGCTCCCACAGAAACTGTCTGCGAGTTCAGTTCAGGGGCGGTGCACGCCGTTGCCGCCATCTCTTCCTGAATGAAGATCATGTGCACATGGTGACAATAATATTGAGCTAGTGACTACTAGTAGTAATGACACTCATGCCGCATGGTGGTAGTATATATACAGATGGGCTCCTGGCCGGTCAAGATGAGGGCATGGGGGAATTGCTGCGTACTCCCAGATGCAAACTTCAACTTATGAAGTACTAGTACACAGCGGAAGGATGGTGCCAGCAGTCACAAACGATGGCCAGTCAGCACAGCGGCAAACGAAAGCAGTTTCTGACGGCCCGGTTCCCGCCTCCATGAGCGCGTTGGGGGGGGCTGATGAATGAGCATTACACTTACTGTCACCTACTCGAAGCATAGTTATACTTCAGAAAGTTTACTTCTGAAGTGTATGTAGTTTGGAAACCCCAATTGTTTTGTCACTGGGAGCGGTTGAGGAACACGACGGTGCTGGAGTGGCTGCTGAGCACACCTGTGTGCCTGTGCCTGCTGTGTACCAAGCAGGATGTGGGTCATGTCTGGTGCTCTTCCATGGTGGCTGGCCCAGCATACCAAGTTATTGTACATGCTCTGACAAGAAAAAAATGCCCATATTTACTTTTGTGCAACCCTATGCCTGCTGTGTGCTGAGCAGGACGCGGGCGTGCAGTCGGCGTGGGCCAAGCGGGACCGGTTCCACCACCTCGATGCGGCGCCGTACTACTTCAAGGAGGCGCTGCGCATTGCGGACCCGGGCTTTGAGATCACGGAGGAAGATATCATCATGAGGTGGGGCGACGACACTAAATGCGTGTACATGATAATTACTGGTGGTACAAAGTATAAATACCGCTGCATATTCCGTACTACTTCTAGGAGGCGCTGCGCACCACGCACCAAGGCTTTGAGAACTCGGAGAAGGACATGATCATGAGGTGAGGCGATGGCAGCACATGCGTACATTACAATTACTACAAAGTACCGGTATAAAATACCACAGCATATTTCGTACTCCTTCAAGGAGGTGCGCATCACGAACCCGCGCTTTGAGATCGCGGAGGAGGACATCATCGTGAGGCGAGGCGACAGCAGCACATGCGTGTGCTGTACCTTGTACGTGAGAGTGGTGGTTGTAGAGAAAAAAAGCGAAAAAAATGTACTGCTGTAGTGGTTTGTACTGCATGCTTCGAAGTATGTACACTTGAAGTACGTTGTGATCTCAAGTATGTGTATACATATATGCCATGAACACACATGCACGTATACGCACCTCACCAGACATGGTGCTGCCGTGTAGCGAGAATATGGCGCTTACTTCGGAGTACATACTTCAAATACCACACGGTACCATATGCTGTATATCACTTCAAAGTACCATGGTAAATCGTGTACTACTGTAGTATATGAGCTACTGTAGGGCAGGGCTGCGCACGGTCCGCCCTGGCTTTGACACGATAGGGGAAGACATCATCCTGAGGCAAACCTGTGTGCCATGTGGTAAGCAGCCTGCCGCAGCGCAGACCGGCCACCAATGAGCATCTGCGCTCGGCGGCCCGCCCGCAGTGTCATTGCTCGCCGTACTGCGCGGTTGTCACGCTGCGTGCGGTGTGTGCGAGTGTGTGGGTGTCTAGGAATACTTATCACCACACATGTACTTGAGTGAAGTGCGCACTTGATCAAGTAATACTTTTGAGCATGTCAAAATTACGACGACGGCACTATGTATGTACGCAGGGGTACAACTGTGCAGCATGTCGGCACGGCGGCGGTGAGTCTGTGCCGCGCTCAGTCGCAGCAAGGCTGCTGGCGGCCGCTACGGCCCAGCAACTTCCTAGCGCGCCAAAATTGACTGCTGGTACCAAAGTCGACAACCAGTAGCAGCGGCTCCAATGTGGCTGCCTCAGCGCGCGCGCGCCGCGCACCCCTGGAGTGGGCCATGTCTACTGACGGGCCACAGCGTATCACCTTCACATTACATGCGCCGCTTCACGTGTCTAAATATGGCGTGTAACGTGCTAGAAGTATGGAGATGAACGCATCATACAGCAAATGTACGCCGTATATCGCGGTTTTTGGGCGTAGAAATACATGGAAATGCGCCGCTTTTGTATCTATGAAGTTGTACACCGTGACCAATCAGTGGTCATGTCGCTCACCCGGGCACTCTGTGCACTTGGGTGCTCCGGCTTACTTGGGGCGGCAGCAGCGGACACGCGCTGGGGACAAGGAACCATGCCTGCATGTGAGAACTTTCTGGGCGCTGTTCCTGGATTGGCGCAATGCCCGCACAGGGGGGGCGTCACTGACCGCGTGCTGAAGTCTGATTGGTCACACGTGCGCGCGCCGGCTGGCGTGCGGCGCTGGGTGCTTGCGGCCACCGCCTGGCGTGTGCGGGCCGGTTTGCGGAGTTGTGTTGTGCACACCGCAGCCATGCGCCATGGGCGGCAGTTCCCCGCCACATTTACAACTACCACACTTTATACTACAGTAGTAGTACTGTGTATACATGATGCATATACATGCAAGTACATACTTATGCATGCCCATACACATACGAAAGCCATCTGGCCTAGACTATTGCCACCATGAAGCACTATTTGTACTTCAAGTATAGTACTACTAGTAATAGTATAGTATATATACCATATGGTAAAGCGGCCTTTTTGCACAGACATTCTCGAGTGCCCTTGAGTGAGCGCCCCTAACCTGCGCTCCCATCGTGTGTGTGGTCCGCATTTGACGCTGTGCCCGCAGCCGCTCCATCACAACCGGTGTCAAGGTTGCGGCACTGCCAGAGCCGCCGTACGAGTTCAGCGTGGTGAGTGAGCGAGCGGTCCATGGATTTCATGAATTGCACATGAAGCTTTGTGAAGTACGGTCGCGGCGCTGCCGGAGCCGCCTCGCGAGTGCAGCGTGGTGAACGAGTAGAGCGATTTCATGAACGGCACATGAATTTTGTGAATTACGGTGGCGGCGTTGCCGGAGCCGCCGTACGAGCTCAGCGTGGTGAGTGAGTGAGCAGTTCATGAGTTCATGAACTGCACATGGACGGGTGTGAATCGTGGCGCTTGCAACGTGTGCCATGCGTGACAGCTAAAAGAAAAAGAATGTGCGGCGTATATCGCCCGCACATTGATGTGCGGCAACCCAAGCTGGCACTGAGCACCCTCTTGCCCCCCACCCCCCCGCGCTGCCGCGTCTACCAGGTGGACGTGGGCGGGCAGCGCAATGAGCACATACCATAGTGCTACTTCAAGGATGTACAACATACTGAAGTGTACATGTATTGTATGTACGGCGTACATCACCCGCAAATTTATTAATGTGCGGCAACCCTAGCTGGCGCTGAGCACGCGCCTGTGCCCCCCCCCCCCCCCCCCCCCCCCCCCCCCCCCCCCCCCCCCCCCCCCCCCCCCCCCCCGCAGGCTGCCGCGTCTACTGTACCAGGTGGACGTGAGCGGGCAGCGCAACTTCTTGAAGTGTATACCGCTACCACGTAGTACTTCGTAGTATACACTACAGTAGTCTATACCTCAAGTGTACTTCAAGTACAGCGTATCACATGCAGAGGTAGGGTTTCCTTGCAACCCTAGCTGGTGCTAAGCACGCTCTTGCCCCCCCCCCCCCCCCCCGCCCTCTGCCACATTTACCAGGTGGATGTGGGCGGGCAGCGCAATGAGCGCAAGAAGTGGATACACATATTCGACGACGTGAAGGCGGTCGTCTTTGTCGTGAGCCTCGCGGGGTACAACCAGGTGCTCTTTGAGGACGCGGGCTGCAACCGCCTGCAGGAGTCGCTCACGCTCTTTGACCAGATTGTGTCCAACCCGCTGTTTGGGACGGTCCACATCTTCCTGCTGCTCAACAAGAAGGACATTTTCGAGTCGGCCATCGCGCACACGAGCCTCAAGGTCTGCTTTCCGGAGGTGGGTGGGTGGCTGGCGCGGCATCTGCCAAATGTGTGTAGCACCCTTTGACGTGTATAGTAATATCTGAAAGTATGTGATGGCGTGTGCATATATACTTGAAGTGTATGTATACTACGTGGTACTTCTGAGCGAAGTATACTTCGAAGTGTGATATACTTCAGAGTGGTGCAGTAGTACATGTCTTCCTGCTGCAAACACGAAGGACATTTTCGAGTCGGCGATCGCGCACACGAGCCTCAAGGTCTGCTTCCCGGAGGTGGGTGTGGGCGGCAGGCGCATGTTTTTGTTCGCAGCATCTGTCTTATGTGTGCAGCATGCATGCACACAGCGTGTAATGTATACCTCTTCGGAGTACTTGGTGGCGTATGATTGTCGAAGTATGCAAGGGCTGGCGGCAGTGCGCAGCACGACGGCAGCGGCCTGTTGGATCAGAGCTAGCGCTCAATGCAGTTGCGGCGCTAAAATGCTACCTGGCAAGCGCCATCCTGGAGGTCTGCTGTGGCACTCTGGGCTGTGGGCATGGGCCGCTGACACAAGTGATCCACGTAACGAGGTAGCAGGTACCCTTAGGCTTTCATGTGGACTTACTTCTATGTATTATATCTACTACTAAGTCATGCCAGCGCAATACTTTTTTCGAAGTACCCACTTGCACATCCAATGCGCTCGTGATTCAGTGGCCTCTTGTTTTAGTGCGGTATGCGGCTCAGTGCCGGGTCCAGGGGCCTGTCACAGACCACATGATTCTGCATGTAAACAATACACAGTGCCCTATTTGGTTTAGTGCGGGCCTTGCTTTAATGCTGGACGCTAGCGGGGTGACACTACCCCACACTAAAATCGTGCGTGCACTATACTCCACCTTTGTTTGCTGCATTATTGCTCCCTGGCGCGCAGTACGATGGCGAGGACGGTGCTGTGATGCCCGCGATTACGTACATAGAGAACAAGTTCCGCGCCATCATGGACAAGGCGACACCGGGCAAGGCACTCACCACACACACCATGGCCGCAAGGTGCGCACTTGCCGCTGAGCATGCACCTGTTGCTGAGAACGCACGCGTTGGTTGCTGAGCATGCAGTTGCTGCTGAGCACGCTGTTGCTGCTGAGCACGCAGTGGCTGCCGAGCACACAATTGCTGCTGAGCACGCAGGTTGCTGCTGAGTGGACAGCTGCTGCTGAGTCACACAGTTGCTGCTGAGCACGCAGCTGCTGCTGAGCATACACACAGTGCTGCTGAGCACGCAGCTGCTGCTGAGGCGCGTGCTGCTGCTGAGCACTTGCTGCTGCTGGTGCCGGCGGGCGCGCTTGGCCCTCACTCCTCTTGTTTCCGGGCGCGTTTAGCCATGCGGGTGGGCTTGCCAAGAGGCAAGACCTGCATTGGCTGTGTCTAGGGATGCGAAGAAGCGCTTACCGTACTAGTGGTACTTAGGAAGTATGAGCAGGCCCTTTACGCTGCATATACGCCGTGCATACGGTCTTGAAGTATACATAGTTGCAGGGAACATGAATGCGCGAACCTCAGAAGTGTGAGCAGGGCATTTACGCTGCATATATGGCGTGCGTACGGTCTTGAAGTATATATATAGTTGCAGGGAACATGAATGGTGCCATTGTGCGTGCAAGCAGCGTACATGGGGCGTATTTTTCGGTGTTCGCTCCTGGTGGCAAATGCAAGGCGGCGTTTGGGGCATGGTGAAGTAGCAAAACAAGTGCACTATACGGAGTTTCGCATCCCTAGCTGTGGCCCATGGCAAGTGCGCCACCACCGCCCCACGCTGCAAACAGCACTCCAGCGGCTGCCGCGCTCACGCTCGCCGTGTGCCGCCGCCGCTGCTGCTACGCCTATCACACACGTGCATGCACTGCCTTGTCCTTGCAATCGGCGATCCAACTACACCACCTGCGCTTGAGAGACCAAGGCTTGGCTCTCGTGGCCTGTGTGGCGCTTACATCTCGCCTAGAACGATCAGTGCCCGCCCGCGCAGTGCGCCACGCCGCTCTTCCGCTGTGGCGTCGAGCGTGGTGGGCCCTTACATCTAGTGATGGGTCACAGCGCATGATTTTTGCACTATACGCCGTATAACGTATGTAAATACGCCGTATAGCGTATGCAGGTGAACGTTTGTACACGGCAAATACGCCGCATATCGCGTTTTTAGGCGTATAAATACGCCGTATTTTGTACAACGTATAAAATGCGTCATACGCCGTGACCCATCACTACTTGCACTCACACTCACTTCTCCCACGATGCTTTGTGTGCGTAACCGCGCCCGAGCGCTGCAGGGTGCGCATGGAGTGCCGGCAGGGGTGGAACGACATTGTGCAGGTGATCCGCGGCGACGCGCGCGGCGGCGGCGGCGGCAAGCCGTCCTCCCCCTTCTCCTCTCACAGGTACGAGAGCATGTGTGTGTGCGTACATTTGGAGTATACTATACAAAGTACGGCGTAATGCTTCTGCGGTTTTCATTACGTGCACTTGTGGGCGTGCAAGAGCCCATGCCAAGCCGTTGTCTCCTTTCTCCTCTCACAGGTGAGTCAGCGCAGGAGCACGTGTGTGCATACTTTCGAAGTACTTCAGCAGTATACGGTGTATTCTTCTGTGCTTTTTGTTTATGTGCATTTGTGGGCGCGCGGGAGCCCATGCCGTGCATGCCGGCACCCTCGTGCCCATGCTTTCAGTGGTACTTCGTGCACTTTGCACGTGTACTTCTTGAAGGATACTTGTGCTTTGAAACACCCGCGAGCCCTTTTCTAGAAGTACTTGAGCAGAGTCTTCAAGTATGCACATGTCGCGCGCGCGCCATGCGCATGGGGCTTTCCGCGGCCGAAACAGAACTTGACGAAAGTACAGTGTGTACATACATAACAGTGTAGAATGCACACACACATATGTCATGTGACACTGGCGCGACGTGTGCTGCGCTTCGAATGCAGTCCCCCGGCCATCCCGCCATTGCACGGGCTGGTATGCACTCTTGAAGCGCCCACCGCCTGCCCCGCAGCCTCCTCCGCCACCACTTGTACACACATGGTGATGGGTGTATAACGTATTGTATACGCTGTACAGAAGATGGAGTATTTCTACGCATTTGCACGCCCACTAACACGGTATACGGCGTATTTGCTGTACTTCGAAGTATTTATGAATACGGCCATTGGAGTACATACATTATACGCGGCCTCTAAATAGGTATGTTGTTGGCACACAATGCAAATTGTACGCTGTGACGAATCAGTGATTCACTACACACACACCACCCATGTGAAGCGACAGCCCGCGCTCTGCAAGCCCAGCCCGTGGGCCCACATGCATATTCATTTGTCAATGCTCACAACACCACCAGGTCCGATAGGTTTGCACACATTTCCGATATACACTAAAAGGTTACATTTCATAGCCAAAACACAGGCACTGAGGTGAAAGTTGATGTGCACAGACATCAAAGAATTTAGGTGATGGCACGTAAAAGGTTGCACGTAGCAAAAGCGCATGTACTACAGCGGTGCTGTTGGTATCCAGCTGCACTTGGGGCGCACAAAGCCCTGTGCACATGGCATGCGCGTGACGGGACAAAGCACTCTTCACCATGCAGTTGCCAGTCAACAAGATGGCAATGCTCACGAGTGTGCACTCTAGTGTAAGCCTAGCTTGTTGCCACAGCACTACGCTGTTGAAGTTACAGCTCTCCAACAGTCCATGCTGGCCGCCAAGGTATGACTACAGTAGTCTTTGTCTGACACGCTTCGAATGAAGTCAGCCGCACACAACATGCACAGGCCGACTTTCCGCGCCCCAAACGAAGTTCAATAAAAGTACACATTGGGGGCTGTCTGGTGTCTGACGAGGCGGGCAAATCTCCCCGCGGGCTTCGGCCCGGCATTCTGCCCCAGCCACGGCAGCATCTGGGCTTAGCAACCCTTCACGTTTCTTTCACATGCCGGTAAACGGCGCGCTCGGCATGAAACGCCTGACTCTCATGCCCCTCCCTGTGTGCCCACGCACCCCCGTGTCACACAGAAACTCGACATCGCCGCCCGACGCCTGACTCTCATGCCCCTCCCTGTGTGCCCACGCACCCCCGTGTCACACAGAAACTCGACATCGCCGCCCGGCTCGCCGCGTCGCGGCAAGGGGGACTCCACCCGCAACCCCACGCCGCCACACCCCGCGTCATGACCGCGCGGCGGGCGGCAACGGCGGCTGGGTTGGCGCGCGTGCTCAGCAGCAAGCTGTACTTTGCTGCTCAGCAGCAGCCTGGCCAGGGCCGCGTGCTGGCAGCACCTGCTGAGCACTGTCTGGTGCCCGTTCGCTGTGGCGGGGGCACATGGTAGGGTGTCACACGCAGCGCGGCAGCCGCGGCGGGCTGCAGGCGGCAGTGCTCAGCGGCTGGCACTGGTTTTAGGGTGCGCCTTGTGCTCAGCAGAATTGGTGCTCAGCAGCGCTGCGGTGCGCCGGCGATGGGTGCTCAGCGTCAGCTGCGGTTGGCCTGCGGGCGGCGGTGCCTTGGCCGCTGCCAGAGCATGCGCCGCACGCGTTGTGTATGACATAGCCCTATGGGGCACAACGGTTTGCGCCAGTCACGGTGGACAGTGCGTGAGCGACGAGACACCTCGCACTGCCCCCCTCGCCCTCCCCACACACCCGCGACTCGCGCACACGCCGCGGCAGCAGCACCACCTTGTGCGGCCCACGCACACCCTCGGCCACGTTGTGGGGCGCAGGCACACCTGTACGTGCTGGCCCCGCCGTGCGCTGTGAGACGCCGTCACGTACCCATGCGCAACTGTGATTTACCAGGTCCGCGGCGTCTCAGATGTTTGTGCGAGCGGGCTCGGCTAGAAGTGTGTGCGCGCCCCTTTACCAACCCGTTTTTAACGCCGCCAGTGATCAGACGCCGGGGGCGGTCGCACACCCGAAAATCCGCACGCTGAAAATCGAGGAAAAAATTGCTGTGAGGCTCGGCTCGCTCCAAATTGTTTGTCGCCCCTCTCGCCATGTCCTCTGTTTCAAACTCTGCTTGCGGCGCGCTGAAGCACGGTGTGCGCGACTGGGAATAGCATGACCAGTCAGCCCCCCCCCCCCCCTGGCGTTAGCCACTCACGATACCTGATAGGACGCACATCGAGGTGGGGTCTGCTTGCAGCGTAGCCGCAGTACAAGCAGTAGGCTTCCGTCACATGTCTCAGGAACCTGCACTTGTACTACCTCCATCCCAATCCGTTACAAGCACAGTTGTGGAGGCTTTGTTTGACAGCGCAGACCGCCGCGTTTTATGCCATAGTGCTTGTTTGAAACTTGAAGAGCGTTCCCGTGTTCTACACTGCTGATGCCAGCCCTCCGTACAGCCCTTCGGTTGCCACCTTCCCTGTTCTTGCGCAGGCATGTTCGCAGCCCAGATGGCCTCGTATATGAGTACTGTGCTCCTGCTGGGCAGCTTAAAAGTTAGGCCCAATGCACAGGAAAAAGACCTGGGTACTCTTATTAAACTCCGCTTAGGGTACCCTAGGGTGGGTACTCCAGAGTGTTGCTGGTGTGCAGGGGGGATGCAGAGGCAGAGTTTACTGCGGGCTGGGAACTTTGCTGCCATGCGGCAGTTTTGTTTCGGTCAGTACAGTGTGCTTCATGTACTGCCACAAGGCTCGAATTTGGCATGCTGCTTTCAAGTGCACACAAGCGTGCAGGCATTGCCGCGCCGTAAACGGGTGTCGATGGGAGTACAAGTGCAGCTACACATGTACTTCTGCTGAAGTACTTCAGGAAGTACTTCACTAACCTCCGCTTAGGGCGCGGAAAGCCCTTTGCACACGGTGCGCGTGTGACCAGAAAAAGGGATGATCAGACACGCTGTTGCTAGCGAACAAGCTGGCAATGCACTGTGTACATTAAAGACAACCTGGCATATTTAAAGGGCAGAGCAGATTCAAGCTGGGCAGACATCAAAGCTCTCACCTCGCCCGCATAATGTGCTGGCAGAGCCAGAGCAGAACAGAGCAGTAGCAGGAGACTCGGACAAAGCAGGGAAACTGGCCTTGCCTCTCACGTGGCGTGTGGGGGGCCCCTGAGGCTGCGTGCCCTAGGCTGCAAGCCTCAGTAAGGGAAGTGTTATTCAGGTGCGGCAGCACCCCCAAGGCTCTAGGCTGCGGCGCTATGTACATGTAGGCCGTGCCATGATAGAGCCTACTATGTAGTACATGTGTACACGGCAACACGGAGAACATGAAGTTCCAGGGAAGTCGGCATTTAGCTGGGGCGATCCGTTAAACTAAGGCCGAGAACCGCACCTCCCGGGTAAAATGCACATGCCAGCCCTGCCACTTTAAAAGTACAAGCACGGTTCCTCGTGTCTATGGCGTCTATCTATGGCATCTATTGCGGTGTTGACACTGTGGTGCTATCTATGGACCCGTGCAGAGGTACACGGCTATACACCGGTTCCCGACCAGTGTCTATGGCATCTGTCCATGACGTCTATGCGGTGTTGAAACCGTGGCGCTATCTGCAGGTGCAGAGGTACACGGCTGTGTACCAGCACAGTTCCTCGAGTCGATGGCATCTGTCTATGGCATCTATGCGGTGTTGAAACTGTGGTGTTCTCCACCAGTGCACAGGTACTCGGCTGTGTACCAGCACGGCTCCTCGTGTCTATGGCATCTGTCTATGGCATCTATGCGGTGTTGGAACTATGGTGCTATCTAGAGGTGCGGAGGTACACAGCTGTCTACAAACGGGCAGCATGCCGCAAGCCGTGGCATCACATGGTCGATGTGCATGAACACGTCTGTGACTCATGCACTGTACCAGTGTTGGCTTGGTATTTACATAGGTCATGTGCCCACACAAGGTGGTGTGAGAAAGTGCGGTACTACAACGCTCTTCGCACGACTGTACACCAATACAGTCTGTACACTGTGGCTACCAAACTCGAGTGGTTGTGATGCTTTGGACGTAGGGACGGCCCTGGGAGCGCAGGGGCGGTGTTCCCCTACCTCTCAGAGAAGGGCAGCAGCGGTGCCCTCCTGCGATAAGCGCTGTTGTCAGATCGCTGGCCGTTCCTGTGCATTGTACGGGCTAATGGCGTGCAGCAACCGTCGTCACGCATTGTGGCACACACAGGACCCATCGCGAAGGCAGGGGACAGGTACCCGAGTGGTACCCACAGCTAAGTACCTGCCTCATTTTCACTGCTGGGTTTCCGGGCCGAGCAGCTAGCTGCCTAACCACCTACGCCCACAAGCATCACCACTCCCGTCAGGAGCACACTCACCGCTGCGCGCATTAGTGCCCAGGCCATGGACGCCCGCCTACCCCTACGTGGGGAACCTTGCGAGGCCGTCGTGGTGACATCCAGGTACTGCTTTCCGCAGGACACACGCAGCAGCAGCACTCTTGGAACAGCAGGGACGGCCGGAGCGGGCGGCACCAGTGGGTATAGCTGTGCATACTCCAGAGGGAGGAGCTCCCTGCCAACCAGGCTGCTTCTGGTTTCGGCCGCCGTCGTCAGTGCGTGGTGCCCTCGCTCGAGGCAACGCCAGGCACCACAGACCTCGCCGCCCGCAGGCTGCTTTGAGGCCGGCCACGGGTGAGCCCCCAGGGAACGACGTCCTGTTGGGGGGCCGTGTCCTCCTGCTGCTCTCCCTGCTGCTTCCACGTGTGTGTGATCGATGCCTTGCAAGCTTGACAGGAGCGCACGCTGAGTGTGGGGGCTACTCATAACAGCAGGAGCGCAATTTTGAAGGCACGGCGGTTTCATCTGAAACTGCCAAAGTTGCCCTGAAAATGGAAGCACCCTAAACGGCTCCAGCAGAGCACAACCTGGAGGGGGGGTGGGCAGGAAGGCACTGCTCGCAACTAGGGAGGCCACTATCAGGCGGCGTGTGGCGCAGTGCCCCGTGCTGCCCCAGAGGGGCGAACCAGCAAACAGAGTGAGTGGACGCCTGGTGGTGCCTGAGCAGCAGAGTCATGCCCGAACCATGGTTCCATTCACACATTTTGAACATGTATGCATGCTTTGCGTAGCTGGTACCCAGCGCGATGGCATGCCTCGTGCCAAGGGAAGACACATCGCTGCAGTCACACGTGGAAGCGAATGTACGCCACTGCCTGGCCGCCCTTTGTTCAACAACATGGAGGTGGCGCGCCAGCCGCACTAATGACGCGTGGCCGCACAATGCGCCGACGCTGCCGTTGTGGAACCATGCCAGAGCCGCTTCTGTTGAGCATGGAGGCGTGTATGGAGCTGCCAAATGGTGACGCAGACACAGAGACTTGGCAGAGTTCAAGTGCAACTTCAACAGCGTACAGCGGCGGCAACCGGCAGTGGTCCGGCCAGCAACCACATCAGATTGATTGGAGAGATGCTGGGCACCCCTCTGTCACCGCTATACTTTAAGTTGGTGCAGTTGAAGTTGGTGCAGTTGAAGTTGTACCTGCTGTGCAGCGCTTGACCCAGCAGACGGCGGTGGAGCTGGTGCTGTGGCGGGCGCAAGGGAGGGTGGCAGCGGTGGTGGTGGCGGCGCGGGCAAGGTCGGAGGAGGGTGCCGCTGCAGCACACACGGAGGGGGTGGCGAGCGAGGCACTGCACTCAGTGTGGGGAGCGGCATACACTGCTTTGGAGAGGTGAGATGGGCCCATTGGGCTTGGCGCCAAGTACTGCTATAAAATTAGGCATTATCTAGGCTACATCACTGTACGTAGTTCATGTACAAAGCAGAGCGATAGCGTGGTGTGCGCATGACGTGGGGAAGCCAGGGCTTGGTGAGCTGCATGGCGGCCATAGAGCACGCCACGCCCTGCTTGGTTACCAGATTTAAGATGCACGCAGGCGGCACATGTTGTGCCGCAAGCGTAGTTTACCGTGTGACGCAGCAGCTGCAACATATGCTGTGCCATAGGTTGTACACCCATCGATTCCCGTTTGACCGGCATATTGGATGTAGGGCTGTCTGGTACGTACCTTTACAAAAAAGATCTGGCCTACCTGCTGGGGACTTAACATCGATAGTACACAGCTCTGCAGGGCCATGCACGGCCATCTCAGTGCTGGCATGCCAGCATGCATGTCCTAGGTTCTTGCACATCCACAAGTGCAGCTGACCTCTACTATTGGTACTATGCCAGTAACTATGGTGTGTACTGCTGTGCAGCCTCAAATCTGGCTCCGGTGTAGGTGCCGCGCTGGCCGCTCTGGTGTCATGCGGTGCTGGTAGTACCGTGTACGCCGTTATGGCATGAGCATTTCTTGTTAGACCTTCTTCAGCTGCACCCCATGTGCACAGGGATTTCCGTGCCCCGAGTGGAGTTTGACACAAGTGTACCTATGCAGTGCAGGTATTCACCACCAATGTGGGCGAGCAGGGCTTGGCCCTGGCGAGGCATGCCACTGCACACGTTTGACCGTGCGGTCAAAGGCTAAAGCAGCAGCACCCCTCTCATATCATTACCGCCACCGATAGAAACCTCCTCCCTCACCCTCCCCCGCCCCCATGATGCGCACCCCCCCCACCCCACCCCCCTTCCAGGTCCGTGGTTCTGTGCTTTGCATGAATGCCTGAAGGCTGTGCAAGCGACGACGCTGCCACGCTGAGGCACTGGCTCATGCTCAGCAGCAGCGGTGGAGCAGCGGTGGCGGCAGCAGCGCTTCCAGGATGCAGCTGAACGCGCTCATCAAAGGGCTGGCGTTTCCGTGCTGCGCACACACACTGCTGCTACTGTACTACTAGTAGTGCCGCTCGGTTCATCAATACCACGACGCCATACTGGTGAACGCGATGGACGTAGGGCGGAGCAGCCGGTGGCACTCTCACGCATGCACAGTGCATGTGAAAGCCCAAGTCGCCACAGTGCGGCAAGCACATGCACTTGGACTGGCGGCGGTCGCGTCTTTGGCGCCGCATCATGATTCACACGTTGCCCCACTGCGCTATGTACATGGGGCTGTAATCCGTTAGAGTAGTGCTCTGGCAACATGCCAGGCTTCCCTTAGAGTACTGCACATTGCCAGCTTTTTCGCCACCTGTCTTGTTTTCTCGCACCGTGTGCAAGAGCTTTCCGCGCCCTAAGCGGAGATTAAGAGTACGTGGTGCCACGCTTACACTGTAGTGCACAGTGCTGAGCATTGCCATCTTGTTGGCTAGCAACAGGGGACAGCAGCATGCTTGGTCATGCATATATGTGCACAGTGCTTCCGCACCCTAAGTGGAGTTTAACACAAGCACTTCTATCAAACTCCGCCACAGACGTACATGGGCTCCACAACGCATGGGATCTCGCGCTCAAGCTCATGTGGCCCTCGTCACCTGCTACAGCACCTTGACGTTGGGCACCACGGTGCGAAATAAGCTTCGCCCACGTCTCGCCCACCCTGGCAGCCGGGACGCATCACATGCTGCCATTGTTCGCGCGCCCGCCCCCGTGCCCTTCGGCAGCGCATGCGCCACATGCACTGACGCGCCAGCCAGCGCCGTGCGGTCGACGCACCCCGGGGTATCGGCGCACACCACATACAACCCCTTGTTAGGTGGGGGAATGCAGGCCATGACCGTGCGCTGCTGGTGTACGCACGCAGTTGTTGTATGTGTGCACCGCACCCAATTGCAAGCGCGCGCGCGGTGCAAAACACAGCGCTTGTGCTGAGCAGCGTGTTTTGACAGCAGCGAATTGCGGCTGAAGGGCGCAAGCGGCGCAACTTGGTTTTGCCACATCGTCACCTGCTCAGCGCTGAGGCGTCTAGACAGGCACAGACTGCACTGGGATGCTGCTGAGCACACACACGTGCATCTGCACAGGGCCGGAGCCAGGGCGACAAGCGAGCACGCGCCGAGGCAGCGCTTAGCTGCATGCGGTGTTTGGGGGCGAAGCCACCCACAAACCGGAGGCCGCTCCCTGCGCTGCTGCTGCTGAGCAGGGCCGCGGCGCGAGAGAGATCCCCTGGCCCATGGAGCAGAGCGAAGGCCTCCATGCGCGCAGCGCCAGGAAAAAGAAAAAAAGGGAAAAGAGTAGGACTGCCAGCCCCCTGCAGGCAGCCGTAGGGCCGGCGCCAGCAAACCTAAGTGGCCTCAGCCGGGCGGCTCAGGTGCCCCCCCAAGCCAGGGCAGGCGTGTGCGACGCGCCAGCCGCACCCTGGACGCGCCGGTAGACCACCATGTTGGCGCCAATGGAACTTGAAGAACCGCAAGTGTCCAACCACCATGGCCCAGCGTGACGTGCCGCGGCACGCGCGCGCAGGTGCGCGTCGCCGGCCGCCGCGGGCGTGCCAGAACCCAGCGTGCCGGCTGCTGCCAGCGCGCCATGGCAGGCGCTCGTCCGCCGGCCGTGCCCGCCGGCAGCGGCGGCCCCGTGCTGCTCCGAACGCCCGTCCGAGCGCCGGACGGGCGCGAGCGTAACTGGGGGGAAGGGGCACCAGCATTGCGTGGTATGAATGGGCACAGCCCCCGGAAGTCAGTATGCAGGGTGTTGTGGGGTAGCGTGCCCGAGCACGAAGCGGGCGGCGGGCACAAATACCATGACACAGCGCCAAGGCGCGTCAGTGTATGGCGACCCGCACAGGGGAAGGGCGCGCGGCGGTGGTTGCCGTGTGGCGCTCGGTGCGTGAGCAGGCGGTGCAAGCAGCATCAGACGGGGCGCCGGCAGGCATATCCCCAGGAAGAGAATGGCGAGCGCTGGGACTCGAGTGCGCGGCGCTGGGTGACGCGTGTGTGTGGCGCTCGGTGCATGAGCAGGCGGCGCCGGCAGCTCCAGACGGGCGCACACCGAAAATACCCCAGGACAAACTTCAAGTTGAAGCTGGGCATGCGGCGAGCGACAGCAAGTGCAGTGCCTCCCCTGCGTCTAAACAGTGCCGCGGCAGGCAGTGGCTGGGGGCAGGGCGATGCCGTGCGACGCACATGCATGGAGGGGGCGGTGCGGCAAGCGGTGGCGGCGGCGCGGGCGCCTGCACGCGCACGCGATGCGGCTCGCCACCCCATGATGGTGAATGGAAAATAAAGAGAGACAGGGCAGGGTTGGTGCGGCAAGCGGTGGCAGCGGCGCAGGCGCCCGCACGCGCACACGATGCGGCTCAACACCCGGTGCCGCGGATGGAAAACATGGGAAGGGGGCGGGGGCGGGGGCGGGGCGGCAAGCGGCGGCGGCGGCGCAGGCGGTCGCACGCGCACTCACTACGGCTCGACACCCCATGCTACCCGTGACCGGCACAATGCTCACCGGGCAAGTGCTAGTCGGAGTCCTCGTCAGACCCGCTGTCGCCACCACCACGGCGCCGCCGCGCCCGCGGCCGCCGCGCCTGCGCCTGCTGGTGTCGCCACCACCGCCATAGCCGCCGGCATCCTCAGCCGCGCGCCACTCAGCGAAGGTCTTGGTGCTGTCCTGGTGGACGCGGGTGCAGTCCCGGGACTTGCAGCCGCCCATGAAGTGGCCGATGCAGAGCTCGGGTGGTGATCCTTCATAGAGGCGATGAGGGCTGGCGGGGGGTGGTAACGCTCAGCGGCAGCCGTGCCGTCGCCGCCGCCGTCCCGAGCTCCGCCGTCGCCACCCCGTAGGGGGGCATCGCCGGCCTGCTGCACAGGGTTGAGCAGCGGGTGGAGCAGCGGCATGGTGGCCGCGGAAGCCAGGTACCTCTTGGAAGTCGGGCACGTGAAGTCCATGCGGGTCCCGCCGGCAGCAGGAACGGGGCAGCCAGGTCGTTGTGGTTCGCCCAGGCGAAGGTGCTGATGGCGTTACAAAACGCGCCGGTGGCGAGGTGGATTTCAGCCACAACCTGCACCACTGCCTCCGCCGCCGCCTGCTGGGGTACGTCACCGCATCGCGCGCGATTGGCGAATGTGTGCGCCACCGCGAGCAGCCGGTCGAGAGCAGTGAGGCACCCGGCAACAGCGGGAATGCCGCCCACCGGATCCAGCGTGACCGGGGGCGCTGCGCAGCTGCGCGCGCGCCACGATGGCCAGGGCTTCCAGCAGTGCCAGGAACAGCTGCAAAGCCTGCACCAGCATGGGGGTCAGCGCGCGGGGGTCAGCGCGCTGTGTCAGCGCACTGCGGGGGAGTGCCGCCGGTGTGAGCCAGCCCTACGGGCGCCGCGAGCCAGTGGCAGCAGCCGCGCGCAGGCTGCCGGAGGCGGCATCCAGCGTGCAGGCCAGTGTGCCATCACCCCCCGGACCCGTTGGCGGCAGAGCCGAGCTGAGGAAGAGAACCGTGATGAAGGCGCCGTGTCGCATTCCCTACCGGAAGCCGAAAAACGAGGAGATCTGTGGGTTAGACTTTGTGAGCGAGGCCATGTCGCGCAGCAGCGGGCGCGCCAGCTCCAGCATCGGCAGCAGCTGCTGGTGAGGCCCTGCCGCCAGCGAGCCGCCGGCGAGTGCGTCGGGGGGGTGACCGTCCTCGAGCCCAAGCTGCTGCAGCTGGAAGAGCCACTTGTTCTCGGCGTTTGGCAACAGGCGGCGCATGAAGCGCCCGTCCCCTACTGCCGCCCGCTGACTGCTGCCGGCTGGAGCGCCCCCGCCCGAAGCCGCGCCCTCCGGCAGCGCCTGCAGCTTGGCCACGTCCAGATGGTCGAATGCCTCGAGCACGTTGCAGCAGGCTTCAGCTGCGCCAGCTTGACCGGAGTGGGGGGGGGCGGTTGCAGGCGGACTGCAAGCTCCTCCATACTGTCGTCGGATTCGTACTCGTCCTCCGAGCGTGCGGTGTTGCTGTCGGCGTGGCTGTCGTCGCTGTGGCTGGTGGGAGGCTTGAGGGCGCTCGTCGCGGCAGCAGCAGCGCCGGCGCTGGCGCCCTTGTCTGCTGCAGCGCGGGCGTTCAAAGCGCGGGAAATCTTGGCGTGTGTGGGTTTCAAGGTGTCAACTAGTTGTCAACTGTCACCGCAAACCCGGCAGCGTACTGTAGGTCTGAAACACCAGAAAGGGTGGTGTTTAGCTAGCATGTGCAACAACTCAACTCACCGGTAGAGATGCTCGCTGGGGCGAAGCAGGCGAGCAGCACGTGTAGGAGAAAG